>JAMKCF010000338.1:0-29096 GCA_023634235.1 Pisaster brevispinus | reverse complement strand
CTCCTCAAAGCAACACCTCCAAGGCCCACAACACTTGCCCAACGTAATAACAAAATCCAGTAACAATGTCTGTTTATCGCTCACCGACACTTTAGTGATATCTCATGTATGCATTGTGTCAAATTATATCATCTATTTTGTAGAATTATATAAATAATAAATATTATGCAAAGACAAAACACTTGCATGACACTAAACAAATTAATTAATGTCCGGTGGTTTTATTTACTGACATGGACTTACTGATGCTCAGTCTCTAGATATTCTTTATTGAACCAGGTTTGAACAAAATGTTGTTAACAACTTACCTTTGAGGGACAATATTTTTTTCTATTTTCAGAGTGCGTATTGACCACTGGTAGCTGTGCGAATGGCGGCAAGCTCAATGACACAAACTGCACGTGTACTTGCACGGAGCAATGGGCGGGAAACACCTGTGCTGGTGAGTATGACTTTCATATTTTTAATCCCCAAATTAAAATAGCATTTGATTCGTCCATATCGATCATTAGATACAATTATTAATCTGTGAAGGAATGAATCGTATAAGTTTGGTCAGCAAGTTACTTGTGAGTTGAGGACGGATCATTTACTGACAGAAACCAGTTGTTCTCGTTCTGGAATTCAAGACGTTGATTTGTGTGAATGAATCTCGCTGATCTTCAACTGCGCTGCATTGGATTTGCGTTGCGATTCAAAGTGTAGATTCAAGAACTCAAAATGCATGGAAAATAGGAACTTCAACAGCTGCAGTGAATCTTTACGTCAAGGAATACAACAAAGTTAAAAGTTCACAATTTTGGTTATTATGGTCTCGATTGTGACTAAATTGATTCCGATAGCAATGAATAAGAAATATTGTGAAAAGGCAGAAAGCTAAAAGTCAGTCATCAATATTTTAAGTTCGGTGATTTTCTTCAGAGACTTGCACTGTAGCATTCCAGTCTCTAGACGGCATTCAAAGCCAATAATTGTTTTTGGCGTTTTACGTTTAAAAGACAATGTGCATTATTTTCTTAGAGTGTGCATTGACTGGTTGTGAGAATGACGGTACGCTCAATGAAACAACCTGCACTTGTAGATGCCTGAAACAGTGGATGGGAAATACCTGTGCTGGTGAGTAGAATGTCCTTCCTCTTCTTCATCTTTTCCCAGATTTATTCCTAATTTCGAATGATTTCTCATTTAATTGTCATTTGTTCTTTATGTCACGCGCAGATTTGTGTGTACATTTTCGTCGTGGTTGAGTGTTGCTGATTTTTGTCAGTGCTGCAATGAATGTGTCATTGTAACTGCGTTTGATACGGTATTTAGGTTCTGTAGAGATATGTTTTTCTAATTAAACAAACAAAAACAATAAAGTCAACATCCTGTCAACAATCTGTCTGACTCGAAATTGACTTTGGTGGACACGATTGCTCTGTGGAGAGGTTTGAACTGCATTCCCACACACACAAAAAAAGGAAACCAAAAAGACAACAATCCTACGACATTTAAAACTGCTCTTCAGAAAAAATGAGACTACACATTTTAATGTCAGGGAAATCTAACTTGTGTCAACTTCATCAGTTTCGTATGCCACTACAATGGATACACTCTGCTACCTGTCATACAAACTTGGAATCTTACATTGAAGATACACTGGTGGAATTGTCCAAAATCAAATAGACAATGTAGCATACAATATCATTAAAAAGCAGAACGCATTGCTCTCACAAGTCTCAAGAAAAAATAAAACATTGTCATAAAACAATTTGACAATGGCCGCGGTGTTTGTGTAATGAACAGATCAGACTGTAGGGTTAAGGCAATTATGAGGGCCACACTATGAGGTTGTTGACATGGATTTAACGGCTGATGTCACAGCTATGGTCTACCGGGACGTACGCAATCTATACGCGGACAACGTTATGAATAAATATATTGTTAAGCTCCTAAATTCTAAAAATCACCAAATCAAAGTCGTTATTATCTTCTACCGAAAATCCACAGCCCCCCCCCCCCCGGGGTGGAACACGGTCTGTAGGAAGGTCGATTATCAGTGGCTGTGGGGATCCAACTCAACAAATCCCAAAATACATATATTGTTTTTGTCAAGCAACAAAGCACGTATACAAGAGACTCCTCACAGGATCTCAAAAGACTGAATGATTTGACGATGGGATAGGAGAATCTCATTATTGCACTAGACATTGGTTCAATGTACGCAAACTGCCCACAGAAAGACTCAGTTTGTGATGCTTTGCAACAAATGAGCTCAGGACTGTACACCACAAAACTTAAAAGAAAACACACGCAATGTCTTCTAAAACGTATCATGGGCGCAAACGTCTTCGAATACAACAAGTTCCATAGACCAACAATTGGCGTGGCAATTGACAGTGTGTGCAGTCCTGAAATATGTGACGTCACCTTATCTATGAAAATTAAATTATACTACCAAACAACCCAGCGATAGTGGCTCATATGAGATACACAGACGATGTTTTAATAATCTAAAATGGCGACGAAAACAAAGCCTTGGACTTTGTAAAGATGATATAAAACATGCGTCCAACTTTGAAAATTCATTTTAGAGATCTGAGACACCCAAATTACCTTTCTTGACCTCGTGATCTACAATGGCGAACATTTTCAGAAAGAAGGAAAGCTTGATACTCGAGAAGCAACAACAAACGGACACGGTCCAATGACTTGTTCGGGATTCTGCCAACCCTGTATCAGTATTTGGCGGCATCCTTGAGGGGTGAAACAATGAGATACAAACGCATATTATATGCACACGCACACAATATTTTGTAAATAAGAATAAATCAGAACGTGGATACAACACGGAAGAATTGACCCGCTTCACAAAATATAACGATGACCGCAGGAATTCAATGTTGAGTGCACCAACTAACATAACAAACAAACAAACAAACAAACAAACAACAAATAAATAAAATAATAATAATAATAATAATACATCACTATAATCTCAAAAGTGAACTGTTGAAACAGTGGCACTTAATAAATCAAAATTATATCCCAAAATAAAATCCTCTCTGTACCACCTATGTTGGCATTTAAACGAAACAAAGAACATACAATATAAAACAATTCGGGCTCAATTGCAAGTTTTTACCCAAGAAAACCTATACTCAAAGAAATGGATGAACAGATCTTACAAATACCCATTGAATTACTACAGGAACAACAGTCGGGAACACAAACTTAAAACAGAAACATGGCAGGAATCAAGACGAGATTACTTACAGAAGTAACCAAAACGCTAATCTGTCTTGTCCTCTTGCCTACTAAAGGTAAACTGGGATCGCAGCTCGTTGGTAAATTTCAGAAAAAAGCTTTACTATCACCCAAACGGAACGCTGGTATTTCAAATACAAATATTTATATCTGAGATTGTGGCAATGTTGTCAGTTTTGTCAGTTTTTATGATTTCAGTATATAGTAGTCTCATTGTTCTTACTTAAAACAATAGTGTAAAGTCTTGGAATGCTATTTCTTATCTAACACATTTAACTGTGATTACAGGTAGTACTGGACACTGGTCAAGCATGCCGAATATAGGGCAACCTCTTCTTACTCAATTGTTTAGTGCAGCCCTCTTCTTAAAACAACCAAACACATTCCTGTCTTGTATAATTATTCGAATGTATTTTTAGTGATGTTTAAAACTATTCCTAGTCTTGGGTTTTGCAATTTTTATGCCCTGTGAAAGTCAGAGAGTAGGCAGAGAGAGTATCCACCCTCAGAGAGCAAATAAACGTACCGACTACCATCAACCGTGTGTTGCTTCGTGTTCTTCTGTTTGTAGCGTATAATCAAACTGGTTATAATTCACAAGCTTAATGATGGCTGATGATGTGTAGCTTGTTAAACGCACAGGAAATGTGTCTCATGCCCTTTCATTAATGGAAACAACAGAATTAGCTCAACATAACTACACCTGCAAAAAGTTCTTTTTAGAAAGTCCTTTCTTGTAACTATCCATCCCAAAAACCTCCCCGTCGCCATTTGTATAAATCCCCTTTTTGTGAAAATGCATGCGAACGTCAACGAAAAATGATGTTTTAACCATCGCCGATTGATTTGTCAAAAGACAGAGACCATTGTCTCCACCAAAATAACATATAAACAGCCAAATGATGGTTTACATATCGCTCATTCGCTAAAGATTAATTGGGCAGACTACGCACGCAAGCTCCTTCCTTTCCACAATCTCCTACCTGTCCGTCCTGCCCCCCCCCCCCCACATGGACCTGGTTTTCTTGTGGTTTTGCCCTTTTCCGTCCCCCGCACCCCCCCCCCCCTCCTCCCTTGTATAAAGAACTGCACGTCATGGCGCCTCAAACGTTTTTTTTTTAAGCTTGTTTTTCAACACAGGATTTTCGCTTGACACTTGGAGAGCTTTCATAAATGACAAAACCTAAAGCTTGTATAACATCTTGAGTGTATCCCGGTCCCACTTTATCTTTGCTGGTCCATTTAAACTTTCGACATTTCTGCAAATATCGAATACTATCAAAATGTTTTCTTGCGGTCGCACTTGGTCTGATCTCATCATTTGCCCCATGGCCACATGTATGGTTTCACTCTTCCCTATACATACATGTTTTAATGCAGTGCTTCCCTATTACAACTGAACCAAGACTCTTAATAATCATTCAAAACATGACAATCGATCACTGTAGGATGTAGACAAGACTTGGTTTTGTGGTTCTTTGAATTGCACGTTGCATAAGGTCATGCTTTTAACGCACTTGCACCCAGGGGTGGTATGGTTGCGGTACAGATCGATAAAAACTTACAGTTTGACATAATAGGCCGTTTTCGAAACCGTGGCTAAGCTTGGGCTCCGGCTTCCAGCTCCGCTTGTCTGTGTGCAGCCCCATAAGGAGAGCACATGGTTTTTACTAACGGAAGCCAAACCAGAGCCCAAGCCCATGCCGTGGTTTCCTAAACTGCCATACTATCACCAAGCCTGCTGCCCACACTCACTGAGTTGGGATATACCTGAATGCATTACATATTATATCGGCAGGGAATTAACAATAAATATATTTAATAATAATAATAATATCGTTACTTTTAATTACAATTTGTGGGTCGTAACTAACGAGCTATTAAGACTGTGTTATTCGACAGACTAGTTCCCATGATGTTTAAAATGTGTGTTATGTTCTCGTTTCATTCTAGAGACCAGACACTACGACTGCCAAGACTACTACGAGGCTGGTGAAAAGGAGAACCGTGTTTACACTATTTACCCATCCAAGTATCCAGGAGGCCTTGATGTATACTGCGGCATGCAAGGCCAGCTTGGATGGATTGTAAGTTCATCTTCTATCAACGATTCTCCAATGAGTAGATTTAGCAGCACATTCATATTCCACTCGCCGAGGGTTGTCATGTTCTATAGTTCAAAGTATGTAGACTTTACAAAGCATCTGAAATCAAGTCATCATCAACCACGTCAAAATAAAATATTGTTATGAAAATAAATGTATCAAATTCCATACTGTTATAGTTACTTAGAATACTTAGAATATTATTTACAAACAAATATTCAAATCCACACCTTATTAAATCATAAAAATTTTCCAATTTAAACTCGCATTATGTAAGTTCTCATAGTATGGTAAAACACCCAATGAGCTTGATTATCGATTTTGCTGGACTAAACTTGATTTAAAACAAAAAGGCAACCTATACATTTTGATAGTACTTTCCATAAACATGTCTCAATTTAAAGAGATTTGTAAAGATGGATATTTAAATGAAAATAGAGTGTAACAAGCAATTTAAATTCGCACCCAATAAAAGTTTATCAATCACAAAATACCGTTAAACACTCGATGTTCAGCGAATTTTTGCATACCCAAGCCAGTGTCGAAAGAACACTTTCCTATCCATTGTAACACGCAGGGCTCAAATGAAAACCAGTCTTTTAACTGATTTGGCTAAGCCTGATGTATTTTTCTTATTTTCTTATTTTAGTTTCAGTTTTTGTTTATTCGTTTGAACTGCCCTGCTATATTTTATGTATTGTCTTGGTATGTTTTGCGGTATTAAAGTTCCATTTAAAGTCAAAGGTCAACTAGTGTATGAATAGTTAAAGTACAACATAATTAAACATCAGTGTCTTTTCACAGTAGGCAGAGTATGAGTATCCATTACAATGACTGTAAGTACTCCACTTGGTTGAATTTATGACGAGCTGTACAATTTGTTTTCAATCTTTAGGTTATCCAGAAGCGCAGAAATAATGATTTGGATTTCAACCGTGGGTGGGATGAGTACAGGGATGGCTTTGGTGACGTAGCTGGGAGAAACTTCTGGCTGGGAAACGAGAAGGTCCGTCAGTTGACTGAGGATGAAGCCAATACCTGGGAGATTCGAGTGTCTTGGAGTCGGCAAGATACAGGGAGCCTTAGTTGGAAGATAATTGATAATTTCCGTCTTTCGGGCACAAACTACACCCTCCGTGCTACTGGATCGATTCAGCTAAATGGTAACTAGGATCCGACTGATCACGGGATGTTTGATATTACCACATACGACAAGTAGACACTTCGTTTGTACTGAGTGACCTAAGCAGCCTTTTATTCACATTTAATAGTCAAATGAAACTGCTCTCCGGTCGTTATTAACCCACGAATAGATAAACATTTTGTCACGAATGCAACCATCACTTTATTTTCAAAACTGAAAACAACTCGCAGCAAATCGATTTCCGATAGTAATCCAATCAGCGAAATCAAAATATTGTAAAAAAAAGCGCACTGATCTCTGGTATTATCAATTAATCTGAGAGATCTCAAACAATGGCAGATTTGATCTCCGATAGTAATCCAATCCGCAAAATCAACATATTTATAAAATAGCACTGATCTCTGGCTTTTTCTGCGAGATTTCGAACATTTGGCAAAGTTGAGTTCCGATAGTAATCCAATTCGCGAAATTATCATTAAAAGCTAAAGGGAACGGTTATATACAAACAGCTTAATTTGTATGCTCATTAAATCATTCATATTAGCATAATGCTAGCGGGTCAATGACAGAATTAATTGCAAAGTTAAATATGACTTCAGGTAGAGTTGATAGAGTCACTACAAACAGTTCTAGTAAAACAAAACAATCTCACTGCATTCACTGGCAAGGGTTACCTTACCCCCATATAAGGAAGGTCACACCAATGCGTGATACATGCCACACAACTAGCGGTAAATGTGAAAAGGTGGTATGCAGGGGGAGGTGGCGGGCATTTAATCAAACTGATTTTCCTAACAGTGCAAGAGAACAAGTTAACACGAGGACTGCTCAAACAAGAGTGATGTGTAGTTTGCCTTGTGGAACATCTGATCCGTCCAAGTCGTAAAACAATTAACACGACAACGACCAACGGGCGGTTAAATTGTTCCAAAGTCCGACCACGACGCAATCTAACGCTCCATGCCCCCGGGCAACCCCGCCAGACTGCCTTAATGCACAAATCCTGTAAGCAGGCATTTTCTGCTTAATGAGCGGCTGGTGTCAAAATACATGTAACAAACACTGCTAATAATAAAGCAAGGCAAAGGCACGGTAGATTGCCGCCGGCTTTGTTAGCAGGATGAGTGACAAAACAATGCCGCCACTTGTTGATTGTTAATGAAATACACTTTCGCTTACGTATGCTTTTTTTTTTTTTAACTACAGTTAGCACTAAAATTGCTCAGCAATAACAACTTTTTAAAGTTGGCCACAAGTCAGTTGCAGATATTTTTTTTTCAAAACCCTTATAAAGAGCACAACGAGTAACGACTGCCAATGCAGGGTACACCGGGGAGGGGGGGGGGGACAGCCAATTTGTGAACAGCTTTTTATGAATTATGAACGTTTGGTGAAAAGTGGGACACGTCTCACTGTTTAAAACATAACCTCAAACAGATTTGTTTTTTGTTTTTACTTTCTACTTAAACTAAAAACTGACAGTCTTGGTACGGCCAGGCAATTTAGTTCCATCATGTCTCATCTTGCCAAATTGAACTTTATTCATGTGTAATATGTCTTTTAAATAGTTCCGACCAATGTACCCTAATCGATACTCAGCGCAGAACCGGCCTGTCGACACAAATCATATTGTAGCAACTCATTGTGTCTGTCTTCTTATTTATTATACACACGCTTAGGTGTTACGGTTCTATCTGCAATCAACATGTCATTTCGACATGGGACAGAGACAGCGGTGGTGACAGTGATATGAACTGTGCTGAAGAGTTGAAGGGAGGCTGGTGGTTTAATGGTTGTAGCGGGGGAGGTACAACAGAGGAGTATAACCTTAATACTGAATATATTGACGACGGTACCAATAAAGGTATCAAACAGATCGGATGTACTGAAGGGGACTGTCGTTATATAAAGCGAAGCCAGATGAAAATAAGACGTATTAACTCCAATTAACTGAATCTGCTAGCATTCAAAGTTTTTGGGTGACTTACTTGTGTTTGAATCTTGAGAGTGGGATTACGTTTCACAATTTTTCAGCTAACTACAGGAAGAGCAGGTGCATTCTGCACCTTAAGTTAAAATCGCCTGTGAAAAAGGCTTAACGAAAGCAGCCTTGATTCAGAGACCTGAACTTCCTGTAGGCAGCGCCTTAACTATAGGGTGACATTTTAACGGAAAGGGGGGGGGGGGCACAAGAGGGTGCACATTTTTTTTCTTTTTTTTCTGGGGGCTCTTCTGGCCACATGTGCTTGTTTTCTTAAACGAACCCCTTTTTTCTGCGACTTTGTTTTGTGTAATTTACTTTTGTATATAGATAATTATGGAGTAAACGTAAAAAACAAACACGGTGTATTCGTGTAAATGGAAACTTAGTTTTCAAAACATTGAAAACATCACATTAAAGCGTAGAAATTGTAGCCTTTTACTTAGGAAATTGTCAATCCCCAAAATTCAAGATTTCAATTGAAGGGACCCGGGGCCCACAGACATTAATTGCGGGGAAAGTATTTTAAGGCAAGTTTTCCACCATGATGGCCATTATTTCTACCATTAAATGTTAAGTTACAAACCTTGAGGGAAAAGGGCTGGATAATTTATAAATACTTTGTGGTTGAACAAAGAAAATGACTTAAGGTGATCCCCTGGTTGCTGCTTCTCAGGTTGTATCGTAAATTTGATTCCTGGCTACACGGCAGCTAACGGTAGGAACAAATATGTTGACAAAATAGGGAGACCGCTAAAGCAGGGCTATAATGGCTCAGTTGGTAGAGCGCTGGATTGTTAATCTAAAGGTCGTTAGCTCAAGTTCATCTCTAGTAATAATGTTTGCTATGCCCGAATCAAATAAACGTTAATCACAGCCTTTAGGTCTTTTTGATTCCCATTATGGCAGGCTACGGACAGAGAGTAGCTGCGTGATGACGTCATTGCAAATTTCAAGAAAAACTCAGTCGGATAACAGGCAATATCTTTAAATATTTGGTTGCTATTATATCATTTTGTAACAATAGATATAGTGGAATATTATTTTATTGTGATCCGAAATATACATTTTAACATGCTCTATTGCAGCTCACAAAGTAATGCAAAACCCAGAAATTTAAAGTTGACCCAAGGTTTGATGGATGTTCTGAAACAAATCGTTTTCGTCCCTCTTTTCAAGTAGCTTCAAACAGAAACCGTATTAAGATTGTAATACAAATTTGTAGTGTTGCACGGTAAACGTATTTAATTCACCCGCACGGTATTTGACCAAACTGTCAGGATAGTAAGATGTGTGTTATTTGATTCAGGGAAAGTAAACGCTTTTAGTTGGGGCTCATTAGTGCTATATAAACTGTCCCGCAGTTTCAACGTGAGGTAAAACAAAATTCATATAAAAACAATTCAAACTAGTTTACCTCACCTCAGTCTTTTTATTTTGAAGGTCGTTGCTGTATTGGACGTAGTTCAATATTTAAACGACAATCGTAAACACTTGTCTGTTCTTAGATGATGTTTATGTATATTTGTTTAATTCAATATCGAGTAACAGCTACATTGTATTAATTAGTGGCAAAATAACAAACTAACGAGTTTTTGTTGGCACATTATTTTATGAATATTCATGAAGAATAACCTAAAGATATTCATAATTCAACGGCACGTGGGATCGCATTCGAATTAAAGTCCGATCCTGTACAATGGCTAATTGCCAATGGGTACATATGCAATATTCAGTGTTACTAAAAGTAATTAAAGGCAAAGTGTACCTTCAGATTTTGGAGTCGTTCGATTGTTGTCACCTATCTTTATAACATTGATGTATGCAATAAAACTACCCTTTTATAAGGTGGTAGCGTTTTTGAGATATCGCAAAAAAATCTGGAGCGGTTGTGTCCACGCAGGATGAATAATCCGTAATTGGAAAATGCACAATCTGAGAAACGTATCTGACAGTAACGTTTCTTAGATTAACACGTGTCAGGGATAAAAATGATATAATTTCCATTACCACATTTATTCGAAGTTAAATGATTCTCAACATGCTAAGAATGGTTACCAAACGTATGCCTTCCCTAAACTAGCTGCGTTGAGTGAAATACACATTACAATATTATTAGTAAAAATTTTACCGGTAATCGGTGATTTAAAAAAAAAATCAATAGTTGGAAAAACGAGTAATTTATGTGAAAAATAAAGTGTTTTACAATAATTAATTAATTAAAGTTAAACACACTTCTGCATGCAAAGCGCTATAGGGTTTCCCAATTTTTTGGGGCGGCAAAAAGGGGACAACCGCCCAACCCTAAGCAAGCAGACAAACAAACAAACAACACAACCAACAACAAAGGCCTATTTCACTTCCTTGCATTTGTACTAGTTTAAGTGTGTTTTTTTCTGTACAGTTGAAACATTCATTCAATTTCATTTTGAGGCGTATGAATTGATTATACTCAGTTAATAGGTGTATAAAGTCAATCTTTTTAGCCATACAAAATTGAAATTCAATTTAGTACAGCAGGCGCAGGAGGTTTCTGCGAAACATTACCATGAATTTGAAATGCTGTTCGAGTGGATTATTGAGTTGAATGACAATGTTTTTCTCCCGAATGGCTGAACGGCAATTTTGAAATACTTTTGGAAAAACTTTGTATTTAATTCGATAAAAATTGAATAACGCGACGTTAGATTCGCTGCTCATTTGCCGAAAAAAAAACACCCCTGGATTGAGATAGTATTAATGTGTATTGATTTGAAAATGATTAAACGGTTCTTATGAAAAGATGCAAGAAAAAGAAAGAACAACTTGTTTATATTTAAGCTAAGATGTAATATTCTGACCTAACCATCTACAAATAATTCAATTGTGACAAATAGGTCACATCCACAATCCACATGTAAATCCATATCCACATCCACACCACGTCATTTAGGCACTCTGTTGACAGGGCGTGTTCGAATTGGCGACTACAGCTACGGCTGCAGCTGTAGCTAAGTATGTTGATAAACGTAACTCATGATTCAAAGCATGTTGACGCCGATTCAGCCATAGCCGTAGCCGCAGCCGCAGTTTCGACACGACGGTCTAGTAATACATTTTAAAAAAGACGGAGCATTTGTTAAAAAACAAAATTGAATCTTTGTTGTCAGTTGAAAATGGCCGGAAAAATCTATAAAAATGATGGCAACAATTTTGCTTGACCCTGACTGGGGACCGAATGGATCCAGGACAAGTTGCTTTGTCACTCTGTTTGTACAAAGAAAGCTCCCGTGAATACCGAAAATTGCTCTTGAAATATTAACAAATGTTAAATCTAAAATGTAATAAGAAAAATATTGTGTAATATATTGTATTGTGAATTTTGTGTTAGTGTTCACTATTAAATAAAAATGCACAAAAACTAAAATCGTTGTGTTGTATAGTAAATGTATGTAAATCAATAAGGGTCAACCTCAACGGCAATCAACAACTTCTAAACTGATCTTAACCCTGCGTGACACCATCAAAAAAAAATCACACACTTATGCCATCAGGTACTTTTCAAGTGTCCGTTTTATATTTTGCGTGTAATACGTGTTTTTTGAGAACACAATCATTTTTAAATCGCCCAAACTATTGGATATAGACCCTTGTGACTAAATAAAATAAATTCAAGCAAAATTTCCATTGCGATCAGCCCACATGTGTCTTTAAGCCATTTGTTTGAATGAAACCCTCGTGTTTGATGAGTCAGCAAAAACATAATAATTTCTTACATTTCTTACATTTCTCAAGGGAATACCGGGAGAACTGGTCATTGGTGGATTTTTTTGGGTGTGAAATCAACCCCGATGGTAACAAGACAATTGGCATGCTATTTGGCTAGGTGTAGTTGAGGAACCTTAATTTTTTTAAATACAAATAAAATAAAATGGCGGATTAATTACTTTTTAATTAAAAACGGACACCTAAAAAGTGCCTGATGGCTTCATCTAGGGTTAAATGTCTCCCTTTATAATCTCGCGTGGTCAGCAAAGATTGTTCAGTCTACATCTCATTAAAAGACCAGAGTCCAAGTGTTACAATGGTAGCCGGAACAAGTAACGATAATTTACCCCTCCCCCTTTTCCCCCTTTCTTTGATTAAACTTGATACCAGTAAAGTCTGTGGTGAGAACTATCTTTATTTCATGATATAAGAGCACAGGACTCAAGCTCTGGTGTTTCTGATCAGCAAAGTGTCGAGTCCCGGTCCTGACACTTGTGTCCTTCAGGACGTAAAGCCATTGGTCCCTTGTGTTGTGTAATACACGAAAATAACTCAGTACACTTATCGTAAAGAGAAGGGGTTTGCCCTAGTGTTACTGGTTTGATTGGCTGCATATTGCGCCACAGCACCGTGTAAAACATTGCATGGTGCTTTATAAAGGAATAGGTTTCATACTTCGAACGTAGCCCTACATGCCTTGTAGGTAAACACTTAAAGTTGGTGCGTCTGGAGCGTCACTGAGTGACGGGTATGACCGTTATATAAGTGGCTTCTTATATAACGGTCATACCCGGCACTCAGTGACGCGTATGACCGTTATATAAGAAGCCACTATTTTTATTTATACTGTCAGACATGAACTAAACAGGCATGATATAAAATCACCAACAAAACATATTGCAGTTTCTCATTCACCATTTGTTTTCGTGAGTCAGAGGATTGGAATGACTTCGAATTTTACTAAATTTTGAGAGTCTGCTTTAGAGATGCATTGGATTGAAAGGGGGCTCTGCGCCTGCTCAGGACTACCTAAACAGTGGCAAGTTATACCGTAAGTCTGCTGCCACCTAGCGTTCTAAAGTATCCCATTGTAAGGATAAGAATAGCGCTATAAATATCGTAATGCAGCAACATGCCCATCGTACTCGGCGCTTACCAATAATTTCCTGCATTATTGGTGAATTAAATCCACCACATGCTGTCATTTGATTGGTCGGCGCATCTTCAAAAGGCAACGCCCAAAGTTAACCACATCGCAAAGCAAAGACTGTACTTGTAACGACCAAAAGCCTCCAGTATGCCAGAACGCTGGCTGGGAAGGAACCGTCTTCCGTTCCTTGCAGTTACCGATAAAACTGTGTGAGTTCTACGCGTTGTTGTTTTTATATGCGCTGTGTTGTATTAATTGAACATTCATTGGAGGTTTGGCGTAACTGACTGGTGTCTAGGACGCCGTTAGAAACAGTAAGATGCACGGCACGTAGTGGGTTAGCTTCATAACCGCTCTGTGTATCGTTAAGTCAAAGTTTATATTTCTGTCAATGTTTATAAAACTATTCTTATTCTATTTCAAAGTTGAATTGAAAATGATTTCGTAATCCGTTAATATTTTACGCTGGTTGTCCAAACTATGGAACATTGTTGCGAAGTTAACTGAGTCGCTACAGGTATTCCAGGCAAATGCAGCAACAACGAAAGCGTGTTTCATTGTCACACGCTTTCTAAATTAGTGCATGTGTCCCAAATGCATTCTTCAAACTATGCAAGTTGTTTTTTAAGCTACTGCATTTAGTTTCGTTTCGTGGACACTTGATACTGTTCTCTTCGTTCAGGTTTGTTTTAGTTATTATATTGCATATAGAGACATTCAAGACTACATTTTTACCATTCTTCAGTTGAATTTCCTCCCTCCGTTTTCTAGACTTTTAGGGATGTCAATAATAGTATTTGACGTTTGATAACAGACACTGCTTACGGGTCATTCCATGTCAGACCAACGCACGTTTTTACCTTATGTCTTCCGATTTTGGTAACATTTGCTGTGCTTGTAGGTCTTAATGAGCAATGAACGCACACAATTTTTAGCCCGATCCGACCTACCATGTGGTCAGGGCAGAAACCACAGACAAATGACATTCTTAGAGTAAAATACCACCCTTATGGCACAAATATGTCAAAACCATGTCAATTGTTATCAAATATATGCACATTTTGTCTTTTTGTTATAATGTATCATTCCGAAATTCAACGAATTGAAAATGACTTGATAGGGCATGTCTTCCTATCAGAATCCACAAAGAAAAAAAAATGGGGTTTTCATAATTTACAACTTTATGACTATTTTTGTACAGTTGGTAGGTTAAAACTTAGTCAATTTATAGACTTTACATTAGAAATCCACTAACACAACTTACTGTTCTGTTTCAATTGTTACCAACAATATTCTTATTTGGTGAATTTCTCATGTTGAGGGCTGATGTGTTCTAACCAGAATCATACTTTAAATTATCAGCAGTGGCGTACCCAGGATTTTTTATTTTTTTTATTTATTTATTTATTTATTTTTTTTGGGGGGTGGCTCATTTTGTTTCTTCAAATGTCTTTAAAAGATTGTAAAAATAAATGACCCCCCAAAAAAATTGACAACTTTGGAGGGGGTAGGCTCAAGCCCCCCTGCTGGTCGGCTATGAATTCATGCCGTTTCAGCTGAAGAAGCTTCTCCGAAAACCGATCACAGAATGAGTTAACCTCTGCTGTCATGGTTTATAATGTTGATCGATCTGTTGATATTCACCAATGCCCTCCTCTTCTATCTCCTCCATGATTTGCTGCTTCAGTTCAGCAACCTTGGGACAGAAAGAACAATTTCCCAGGAAACAGTCCATTGTGCCAGGGTTACAGGTGATTTTAGCAAGCAGGTTTTTGTAGGATCCACGAAAATGAGGAATGTCAACGGCATGGATCATCAGCTCAACATTTTGATGAATGGTACAGACACACACGAAATATTTACCACTACTTCCAGCTACAACGCAATACTCGGGCCTTAATTCGGCAAATTTTGAAAAATCCACCTTCAGTTTTGGATACTTGTCCTTAAATGCCCTGTATGCCTCATCTCAGTTGCACAAAAGCAGAAGGTAGAATTTTGCTTTTTCTGTCTTCGTACTTTATACATTTACAAATCTAGTTTAACTTTAGTAACTTTAGAAACAGAAGAGTGAGTTGTGTTGGTGGATTTATAATGTAAAGTCAATAAATGGACTTATTTGTAACCTACAAACTCTACAAAAACAGTCATTAAGTTGTAAATTTTGAAGACCCCAATTTTTATTTTATTTTTTTTTTTCCACGGAGGAAATTATTTATTCACACTTAAGACAACTCCTCATTTTACAAACATGCTGAAAATCCATAACAGCAAAACAAAGTACAAATTACAAAGTTAACCTTGAACCAATAATTTGAAAAAGTCCCATTTTTTTGTGGAAATTAACCGTGGAATCATTGGTGATAGAGATGTATTTATCCAAAGTATAATAAAGTTTTAAATCCAGTTTCAGCAATGCAAGGGAAGGTTTATTGTCACTCATCTTCATTTTATAGATATGGAAACGACACAAAAGAAGGATCAGCACTCCACGATTGTTTAGTAATACCAACAAAGATAGCCTCAATGTCTAAACGAATGTTTATACTAAGAGTATTATTTATCCAATCTCCAAATTGTGTCCAAAACATAGTTGAGAACATTTGCTTCTACAAATAAATAAACCAGCGTCTCACTCTCTAGTTGACAGAATGTACAAAGATCGTTATCCTTTTTACCGATTTTGGCTAAGAATGAATTGACTCCAAGTATTCTGTGGACTTATCTGTATTGGAACCATCGTAGTCTAGTGTCGTTTGTAGCGCAACATGGAATGTTACAAAGAACCATCCACTTAGGTTTAGTAAGCTTAATACTCAATTTTGTTTCCCACTTAGCGGTAAATTTATACGCTACTTTTTTAGCAGATGTAAGACAGTTATAAATACGGCTGGAGCCTTTTTTTGGCCTGCAGGAGTAGCCTAAAATTGAATGGAATAAAAGGGAAGCAAATACTCGCCCTATCATCGCCCATCATCGCTGTACCAAAGGATTGTTTTATGGCCTTAATTATCCCACCGTATTCAAGGAAACTTGTCTTAACACCAAACTTAGCCATAGAATCCACCATGGTAAGAAAATCTCCCCTTTCATCTAGAAGATCACACACATAGAAAACACCCTTATTTATCCAATGTTTATAATGAACACAGTTGTAATTAACTCTAATCCTATGGTTGTCCCATACAACACTGGTTAAGGAGTCAATCTGATTTATCGGCTGATGGCATTGTACGTAAGATCCCCAGGCAGTAAGAACATCTAACCAAAAACGGCTGGGGTGAACAGCCTTCTGTAATATATGAGCAATACTTGGATGGCCGCCCTCCAGAAAAGTGTATTCTGGAGATTGAATAGTTTATAAAACAGGGAAGTCCAACCAGAGGCCTCCGCTTTTAGCAACCTGCGAATCCACGTACACTTGAGGGCACCGTATCAAAACGCCTTCCATTTGTTTATTACGAAGGTTAACGAGGTCAGCCTGCTTTGATTTTAACATATCGTTTGATGCAACATCTCCCTCGGCAACCTTCTCAGACAGAACTGTAATTTCCTTTTCAAGGTTTGATTCAGCCTTACGTGAGTTTTTGTTCTTCCAGGCGGCATAAGAAATAGTCTTACTTCTAATCTCCATCATTAACATTTCAAAAAAAAGTTGATCATTGATAATAAAATTAAAATCATTGGTGTGAATGTCACTCAGATTTGAACGTTGATAGGGCGAGGCGGCATACATTTCGACAATCCCTCTAATGGTGGTTTTAACCTGATCAACATAAATCGCGTCCATAAGAAGAGAATTATTGAATTTCTAATAACCTACTCCTCTGTTCACTTGATTGAAATCAAGTTGTAAATCAACCATTGAATGATCAGTGCGGTAGCCCTGTTTAATATCACAAGAAGCTAGTTTAGTGTTCAACTCTGAAGAAATTAAAAAGAAATCTAGCCTGGACTGTTTTAATGGAGAGTTTTGCCTCCAAGTGTATTTCTTTGACTCTGGGTTTTGAATGCGCCAGGGATCAATGAGATTTAATTGGTTACACAAATCCAACACTCTCTACCTAGCCAACGGGTTGTTAATGTTAACATAATTATAACAATCAATTCTGACATACAATACCAAATTCCAATCTCCACATATAATTGTGTGGGGATTATCGTAATCAGTAATGATATTATTCACAGTTTCATAGAAATTAGGATCATCTTTGTTAGGACCATATAAATTAATTAAAGTAATGTTACATCCATAAATATCCAAACTGAGCGCCCAAAAAGTTACCGTTCGGATCAGTTTTACATGAAAGAACTTTGAACTCAAAAGTGTTGCTGAAAAGAATTGCCACTCATCTGGAGTTACTTTTGAAAGAGCTAAAATAACAATCAAATCCCCATTCGGCTCTAATCCTCTGCTCCATCGAGTCTGTACAATGTACGTCTTGCAGACAGTAAGTGGAGTAACGCTTTGTCCTGACGTCCCTCCTTTTTATGTAATCTGCTAAGCCGCGACAATTCATGGAGACTATGGACACATTATGAGGCGGGGTGCCTTTAGAACTTTGCGAGCTTGTCATTCAAAACGTGAACCTGATTTGCTCCACGATTTAGTGGGCCAAACAAAAAGCAGAGCATTTTTATAGAAACAAGGAACACTTCTTCTAGTAAATCAAGAAAAGCAATGTACAAGAAAAGAAAGAGGAATGTCATGGTAACAAAGGGACGGTACACTTTAGCCCATGGGATTATGTACCTCATGTACAAGAAATAAAAAAAGTAAGGAGTTGGTCTAACTGTATACAATATTACAAACCTCCGTGTTTTTGTTTTAGCTGCAATAACACCCCCCAAAAGCCCAAGCCAAACTCCCATGCTGGGAAGGGAGAAAAACATAATTAGAACCCCCCCCCAAAAAAAAAAAAAAATAAATAAATAAAAAATAAAAAATTAAATAATAAAAAATAATTAGAACCCCCCCCCAAAAAAAAAAACAAAAAAAAACAAAAAAAAAAAACAAACAAAAACAGCCCCCCCCAAAAAAAAAAAAATACTCGTAATGCGAAAATGACACCACTCCGATTGTGCTTAGTCGGAGCACCACTTGCAGGGTACCAACTTAAAAGTAATTTCTAACAAAAGCGAAATAAATGCAATCCCAAACTGTCCTCAATATAAAATTAATCTACTTAGGCACTGAAGTAAAACACAGTTTATACTAGTGTGGGCAGATACTGGAATTAAGCTGGTACTTAAGAATGAGGTAACAACAGTTCAGCTTTCGAAGTCGATGAAGTTCAAAGTTTTACAGATAATTACCGTTGAAAAGCAAAGGGTCCACCGTCTCTTAGTCGCCATTTCCCAGCAAAGAACCTCAGCTTGGTCCCTTGGTTATATAGAATTTTCACCTCCACTTTCCACTTGAACTTTTCCTTGCGATCGGCTGCCATGAGGTCATCCAGTACGTACATAGGTGAATCTTTAAAGGCGGTGCGCTGAGATTTCATGAATGTTACCTTGCTTTGGTAGGAGAACATCTTGACGAGCATGTGGGCTGGTTTTCCGTTCTTGCCTCTGCCGTCTCGGTGGGCTCGTTCCCTATCCGGGGCTCAGCTTCGAAATCAAACTTTTCCACCAGAATGTTTCTGACTACCTCCATGAAATTCTCATTAGCAGATTCTTCCAAACCAAGTATTCTAAAGTTATTGCGCCTGGAGAAGCGTTCTTGCTTGTTGATCTCAGCCTGCTGTTGTGCTTTTGCTTTTTCGAGATCTGCTATCCGCTCACTGTTGTATTCTATTGAGGCCCCGAGTTGTTCTTCAAGCTGCTGTTGCCCCTCAACTAGTTAAGGGGATGGCAACAAATTTGCTTGACCCTGACTGGGTCCGAATAGATCCATGACAAGTTGCTTTGTCACTCTGTTTGTACAAAGAGAGCTCCCATGATGACCGAAAATTGCTCTTGAAGATATTTACAATTGTTAAATCTAAAATGTAATAAAGGTAATGTTTAGTAATATCTTGTAATGTGAATTTCGTGTTAGTGTTCACTATTAAATAAAGTTGCACACAACTCTAAATCTTTGTGTTTAAGAGTAAATGTATGTAACTCCATAAGGTCAACCACGACGGCACTCAACAACTTTTAGACTGATCTGATTTTGTTTCCCTTTATAGTATCGCGTGGTCTGCAGATATTTTTTAGTCTACATCTCATTAAACGACTGGAGTCCACGACAAAGTGTTACAATGGTAGCGGGAACAACTAACGATGTTTCCCCCTCCCCCTTAATTTCCTCCCTTTTTAACCAAGGGTTAAACTTTATATCATCACAACTTGAGGTAAAAAATGTTGCTATTTCATGATATGATTACCAATACCAGAAACATTAACATATAAGGTCAAACATGCACTAAACAGATCTGAGATAAAATTACCAACAAAACATATTGTGGTTTCAAATTCACCGGTTTGTTTTATGGTGTAAAGTAGGGTCAGAGGATTGGAATGAGTTCGATTTATTCAAAATTGTGAGAATCTGCCTTAGAGACGCATGGGATTGGAAGGGGGTTGTGCGCCTGTTAATAAATACCTAAACAATGGCAATTTACCCCGTAAGTCTGCTGCCATCCAGCGTTCTAAAGTATCCCATTGTAAGGATATGGTTGTGCAATTTATTAATATGAATCATATCTGATACTGTTATAGTAATGGTAAATGCACCATTTGCCCATCGTACTGGCGCATACCAAGAATTTCCTGCACTATCGGTGAATTTTATCAACCACACGCTGCCATTTGATTGGTCGGCGCATGTTCAAAAGGCAACACCCAAAGCTAACCACAGCGCCAAGCAAAGATTGTACTTGTAAAGACCACAAGCCTCCAGTATGCCAGATGATCGCTGGCTGGGAAGGAACCGTCTTCTGTCCTCGTAGTTACCGATACACTGTGTGTGTTCTACGCGTTGTTGTTTTTCTATGCACTGTGTCGTAACTTACTGGTGTCTAGGACGCCGATAGAAACAATAAGATGCACGGCACGCAGTGGGTTAGCTTCATTGCCGCTGTGGGTATCGGTAAGTGAAACTTTCTATTTCTGTCAATGTTTAGACAAATGTTATTCTATTCCAAAAGTATCTGCTGTGAAAATGATTTTGTAATTTGTTCAAGTAAGTCACTAAAACTGTTGAAAGAAACAATGACCAATTATATAGAAAACTGAAATGTTTAGTATTCTGGTGTTTGCCAACATTCACCCACAATAAGTTGTCATGTAAACTTTTTTATTATAGATGTATGCATTGCGAATAATTTAGTAGTCTGCCAAAATGCAATGATTTCCCCTTCATAGCTTGGCAATTTATTTCATATCTAACTTGATATAATAATTTTTATAAAACAAAAACATATTTATGTTTTTTTCCTCGTTATACTCATATCAAAAAGGAAACAAGCAAAGAAATTCTTGTGATAGAACGCCAAAGTCTTGAAAGCTGTTGTTATTGTCAACAACCACATACAAATTATTTCGTGACGGATGCTGGAAAAAGTGTTTGGCTATCCGGTCACACAAACATTAACACTATGGGCACACCTGACCCCTATCATTATTAGGCAACACATGCCCACACATACACAACTTGGGGCACACCTGACCCCTATCATTATTGGGCAACTCATGCTCAGACCTACAAAACTTGGGGCACTTTACCCCTACTAGTCGGCTAACAACGTGCCCAAAGTTAAGATCTACCGGTATACATACTAATAATCACAAAGTATGTGCCCACACATGTATGAGCAAAGCACTTGGGACACGCCTGGCCCCTATCAATCTTGGGTTAAAAACATGCCAAACGTTACGATCTATTAATATCAAAGTTCTTACAATTTAAGGTATGTCAAGTAAGTTGTTATGTTTGACCTTGGCACATAACGGTCCGAAATAGCCCCTGTGGTACATCAGAGTACTATTACAACTTCTTGTTACAAACGCTTGTTACTAAGTAAAAGCATAATCAAAGGATTTGGCACACTTTAGATGTAACAATTATTTGGCCTGAAATTCAATAATTTTACTGCAAAATACCCCAACCTGAAACTTACTGTCTGAGTCACGTTAAAAACGCACACATTGACAACCATAAATACAACGGTGGTGCAAAAAGGGGGTGGTGCTGGGCGATGGATTTTTGAATTAAAACTGATGCCAAATTAAATCCATCCACTCGTGTTGAAAGACTGTGACAAAGTGATCTAAGCTACACAGCTCCCGCCACGTGTAGTCCACAGCCACGCAAGAGCTTTGCTCATTGGTTAAAATTATCAAACCCGCACTTAATTAGCAAGCAATTAATTGGTAACGTTCAAAAGAAGGAACTCTTTTTGTTTACAATAGGGCGCCCATGCTTATTACCGGCTGGACAGGTAGCACCCTGTGCCTAATGGTAAATAATGTGATTTGTTTTGTTACCCAAGTGGTAGAACTACTTACCTGGCAGTGAAAACCTCCCGTGCAACGATGACCTAGCGTTGTAGTATTTGTTGCACACCATGTAGGTTATAAAACATTTACCTCCAAAGCACATGCGTGCGGACATAACAGGGAACGCGGTTTGTTTTTCCCAAGTATAAAGCATTTTTATCTTAACGCGATAAACAGTGTTATTGTCAACTTGCGCTTTTTCCTTCATACATGTTTAGTCTTACATATTAGTCTATTGACAATATAATAGCGCTTTCGTTTCGAAATAAGCACCTAGAAATATGCCGCTGGCTGCACTTGGAGTACAATAAACTCAACTCTTTTCCAGTGCTAACAGTTACACGTGTGCAGTCACTATACAAACACCTGCAAGTGCTAAATATTGGCCCTTTAAAGTGCTGAACTCTAGTTTTATTGAGGGATTTTACGCAGCTATCCACAAATCTGGAACGTGATTGCGAAGTTAACCTGGTCGCTTAAAAAAAACAGTTTTCCGGTAAATTTCAGCAACTATATAGTACATTTAATTTTGTTTTCGTGCACACATGATTTCGTTCTTCTCATTTAAGTCTACTGGATGGTCATCCTGACTACGTTTTTTTACCATTCTTCAAAAAAACGTATTCCACCTGTTTTCTCAATTTTTAGGAATACCAATCACTGTATTTTACTTTTAAACAGACTCTGCATACACAGAGTGTATGCGGCAACTTATATTTTGAGTAGATTTAGTTTTGCGATTAGAGAGTCAATGTTGAACTGTCAAACACACCCTTGACAAAAGCAATGGCGTTCTTGCTAAATCATAAAAAAAGCCTTTCCTCCCTTTGATAGTTTGATACTGGCCTTGATTCTGAAAACTCCTTAATTTTGCCAGAAAACCAACCCCGTATCTTTGAGATACGGTACGCCACAAAACACACGCCCTCCAGCCTCTGTTTGGTCCAGTGGCGTAAATCCATTGAGGGCAAAATCTGAAACTTCGCTACATTACTAGTTTGAAATAACGAAAGCCTATTATTTTGATTCATTGTCAAGGCGGAACCAACGTATGGTATAGTGCGGGTGAACAGCGCCTGCTAGTAGTATCGTTCCAATTATTTAAATAATGCCCCTTTTTCTAGAAGGTGGGTAAGCACTAAAACCTTGATTTGATGTAGTTCGTCATGAATACACCATGTGAACTTTGACCTCAATCTGACTTTGACTAAGGGCACAAGCACTAAACACCCCTCTACAGTGGATCTATGGCATAATAAGCTTACTGATTAGCACTTTAATCTAATTTTTGGTAGGAGGTGGTAGGCACTAAAACCTTGATTTGCAATTGTATCTTCATTTTTACTTGTATTCAGTGAATTACACCATATGAACTTTGACCTCTGCCTGACCATGACATGGTCTCTCAATACCAGACACCCCCTCTATAATGTTTTTATGGGACCTATAGAGTAACCGCACACCAAGTGGTGCTTAAACACAGCCTGTCACGATCTTGCCCAGAATGGCAACAAGACACCAGACTCAAAGGGCGGTGGTTCACTTAGAACAACGCCCAGTGCGAATTGTTAAAGCGAAAATTGTTACATGCATATCCTTTATCACCCCAATTGTTTCCATATCCCCAAAACAATTTCCAGCATAGGAGTTCTTTTGTCATTCACTTTATAAAAATCCTTAAGAAATTAAATGTGCACGGGGCTTGTTATTTTGATGACATTTTTATTTTAATATATCCTCTCTTTTGTTTCGTTTTTTTTTTTTTTTTTTTTTTTTTTTTTTGGGGGGGGTGTTGTTGTGTTTTTTGTTATTTTCCGAATTACAGTGAAAACATTTTCACTGTTTTTACTGGCTTTTTTAGACCACTATTACCGAACATGCAGCACCTGTTTGACACCAAGGAATAACCGCAGCTCACAATACAGCCGCAGAGATGGTGTAAAATTATCTCAGGCACAGATTACACAACCTTTTACTAATCACTTGCAGTTTTAAACCTAAAAGACCAGCTCGAACGAAAAGGCAACAAGTGATCTTTGCTGAAGTTCATTTCTTATGTGTTGAATCAACAAGTTCACATGAGATCAAATAAATATTGTAATGTAAACAAACAAAAAAACCTTTTAAATACCCTTCTCCGATGCTTATCAGGTAGATGCGCGTAAATACGTCATTAATTGTATGGGAGCGCCGTTTTATTTATCCGCTTGTTTGCACCACGGAGGTGTAACAACTAAGTAACATACAATACATGACATCAAAGTATTGTCTTTTTGATGCACGCCGTCAACAGCGGAGTTGTAACTAGTTTTCAAAACTTTGAGGTGGGGTCCAATTTTTTGATCGATAATTACGAAAAATTCGGAGGTGTCAAACATTAAAAATTACATTGAAACACAATATAAACAAGTTAAAACAGCAATACCGTTAGAACATTTTCTCTTGGGCATTTTAGCAATTGGGTTCTGCCGCGTGGAATATTCACTAAAAGAACTTAAGATACTCATAGTAATAACAACTTTTCAAGATAGATTTTCGGGAAAAATCCGACTCGCAAAATGGCAAAATTATGCAGGGTAAAAACGATCTATAAAGCATAATGTAGATGTAAAGCAAATGTGTACACCTGTCTCTTTTCCCCCAATTTTTTAACGGAAGTAGCTTAAAGTCCATCCGCTGCTTTTAACCCCAATCCAGTGAAAACAACAAAAGACAGGACTTCAAAATGGTATTGAAACAATATGGTATGGTTTATCAAATGATTATTTTCATTGTTCACGTCTAAGTCGAGTACCAACAATTATACCAGACTGGCCTGTTGTTATAATCAAGTCCATTTTGCGAATCCAGTGAGAACTGCGGGGACACGTGCCCCGGGTAAATTTGACCCCCCCCCAAAAAAAAAAAAAAAAAAAAAAAAAAAAAAAAAAAAGAGGGGAGGGGAGGGGAGCGAAGGAAAGAGTAAAGCAACACTACGCAATACAATTTAACAATTGCTGTACAACTGCACATTCATGTTTATGACTACCGCGATGCCTGTTCCACAACAATATGTTAAAGAGATACCTTCACCACTGAAAACTGGAGAACTGTTGGCCAGATTATACCATTTGGATACATTTTGATGTTTATTTTGTAAACAAGATTCCACATGCGTGTCTAAAATTTGTGTGACAATTTGATGAAAATAACTAATTTTGACTTGGGCTCAAAATAAAAGTTGATGACTTGAACGATGTCATGACGACGAAAAAGTGAGATCTTGGCTTGTTTGGGCAATTGTACTATTAACTGTACCTTTTTGAATAATCGTCTTAAAACATGGAATAAAAAAGACAAATACACAAGGTCTCAGTCTAAGTTGGCAGAGGGCAATTAACCATTCACTCTTGCATTAGGTACTTGGTTTAACAAAGTTGGTTGAGGGAATGGGCCATTATTTTTGCCAGGAAATACATGTAAATATATAAATGGTTACAAACTGGCTTAAACGCCGGTTAATAAACGTGAGGCCTGTTGCCCCTTATGGCTGACTGACTTCCCAAAAATAGTTTAACGGTTATTCGTTTTAAAGGTTAATAAAGCAAAGTTCAGCCGGGTATAAACAATGCGTGAAACGCCTCTGAAGTGTCCTAGAGAGCACCTACTGTTAAAACAATTTCCCTGGTCTCTGAAGCCTGCCCCAGACCCAAAGCCGTAAGGCTTAGCATTTCACAAGCTCGTTCTTCTCGTAGAAATGCACCAGTTACACGGTAAAGGGGTGTGGCACACGGTCTTAATGAGACTACCACCCTCTTCAGCCATACGAGGACTTAAATATAATGGTGTTAAATTAAGGTGTGACCCCCGCTTGAACAAATTTATATCATAAACAAATAAATAATAAACAAAAACCCTGGACCCACGCCGGTTGTAGCACTGTACCAAGGCCACGAGACTATGTAGATTACCACGCACATAGAGCTACATACGCCCACTGACGACGATGTACTACTGACGGTGTATCAAATGCCTAGTATATATGTTCAAAGTATTTATGTGTTCTTTAGTTTCAATAGATCTTTGAAAGTACGTTAACTTAGACACATTTCAGATAGATGGAAAGTCCTCCCTAGTCTTGCAATATGCACAAATCCATCAACTTCCGGGAACTGAACCAAGTTTAAGTTTTATTACAAAGTGATGGAATTATTTATAGCAAGAAGAGCTTTACTTGGCCATTCTGACATGCTAAAATCAAAAAGCTTCAGGGGGAACCGCCCCCTCAATCTCTGCAGAGGGCTTCGCCTCTAGACCCCACAGGGGCCCTTAGGCGGGCTCTTGGACCCAGGCCGTAAGGGAGCACGTATCAATTTAACCGCCCGAGAGCTAGGCCGAAACTGGCCGAACCGCCCGGGGCTATAATGAGCATCATTATCAACAGGTCAATGCACACCGCTCGGTTTCGTCAACGGCATATTCATTATCTCATAGTGCCTGCTACCCAGCTTTGGGTACACAAAGGAATAGATAGGTGACTGTTAATCCCTGATGACTTGGACAAAGGCCCTTTGTGCTAAGACTCAACGCTTTCTGAAAATAATCAATAATGGTTTGTGTCTTTAATTAAAACAATGATCCTAAAATTAAATATGCATATTAAAGTAGCAAAGTGTTATCAATTTGTCTATTTCTACTTAACATCAAATACTTTAGGCTAAAGCTTTCAAACTGAAACCAATCAATTATCTTTTCGACAATCACCGATCTTAAAATTAAACCCGGGGCGTCAATAATTTCTAATAGCGAAATATTTACAATTTTGGCTGGTGTCTGTTCAATTTTAAATAAACATTTTGGTACAAATACTCTCAATAATGTTACGTCTTTCAGTAAGCCATGCACTCAACAGGTTAATATTGCTATCTGTACTGGTTCAACCATGCAACCGGCGGGCGCAGCGAGCGTTCGTAAAATGATATTTCAATATTCTGAAAAGTCTACGTAGCGCTTCGTAAATTACCTAAAGATTTTAGGCTGCTGTGTACAGAATTGACCAGGCAGTGTAAATACCTCTGTGTTTTGTTCGTCTGTGTTGTTATAACAGTTCCAACGATACACCATCGGTTTGAAAGAGACGCTTCCGCAAACCCCATTTGCATTACATATTATTAAAGGAGCACTCCGGTTTACTCTTCAAGTAATTTAGTGATGTATAATTGTAGACAATTGCTTCAAGATGGTTTGTATCTTTTTTTTTAAACATAATTTCCAAGTAAATAACGAGAAGAAGATCGAAAACAACAACATATTCAAAGATCAGCATTTTGTTTTATAGGCCGTTGCAAGTGTCCACATGTTGGGATATTGCTGCGCAAAGTTGCAAGTAGGCTGGTGCTCTGTTTACGTACGTTTTATTATTATGGCGAGGCATAAATCAATCCAGCTCAATGGCGTGTTAAACAACCGACGTCATACGCGCAAGTCCACATACTTTTTCGACATCCAAAGATAGTCCCTCATAAACACAAACAAAGAAGCCCTAAATATATTCAAATCCCCCAAAATAATAGATACATCAAATAGCGCAAGAATTTCAAAGATGATAAACGTAGGATTTGAAACTTTGCATGGTGGGAGTATAACTACGTGAGGTTTGCGGTAACACCATTTGGAAATCTCTTATGAGTAGTGTAGGTTCTGAAAAGAACCGTTGGTTAACGACTCAACGTTCCGATCGGTATGCTCTGATCGTCTTTAGGAGAATGCTGGACTATGTAGATGGGTACTACCTTGAAGGGGATTAACTGGTAGATGGGCTTGTCTCGGTGGTGTGCGAAGACGGTAACAGGAACTGGATAAGCTGAGCTTCTCCTGAAGACGATCAGAGCAACTGATCGAAACGTTGAGTTCAGTTCTTTACAGAACCTACACTACTCAAAATAGATTTTCACATGGTGTTACCGCAAACCTCACTTAGTGACAAACGTACTTCAGCAACTTGTTTTACCAGGATACTACTATTGCATTGCCAAATGTAGTTAAAATGTGATCGTTGCCCTCCATCCTCCCGACGATCGTTACGACGTCCAGGCTTTACTTTCGGTACGGATACGAAAATTGTCAGGGACAGGTGACATTTTTCAAAGATACAAAAGTTAAAATACGATTGTTCTCTTTAAATAGTTTGTTGTTCTCTCGTAATATGATGTTTTTCAATCGAATTATTTGTTCATTCTTTCGGAACCTTATATTGTTTCTTCAAAATAATATAATGATATCAAAGGAATGCAATTTATTGTCATGATCGGACAACTAATCAATCAGCTGAACGAAAACGTATTTCGGAAAACAAAGCATACTTGAGAGAACGAAAGTGCTTTTGAGAGAACGAAACTTTTTGAGGGAACAAAAGATTTTGAGGGAACTGAAAGCGTATTTCGAGGGATAATAATTATGTTTTGTTAACTAAAAAAACACATTTTGCTGACAAAGTAATATTTCATATCAAGTAATAAACTATAAGGACAACTAATTGGGGAAAATGGGATTGAACACAGAAACATGTACTGGAGCGGACTTGACTAACGTACCGACGCTCTACCAAATGAGCTATCCAGCCTTAAGTTGCCGGTCTCTCCTAATTAGTCAATAATTAGTTGTTAAGGGGGTGTCAGTCAGAAGCCGTACAACCGTTAGCTGCCGTGTAGCCAGGGATCACACCCAAGTGTACGATACAACCTGGGAAGCGGCAGCCCGGGATCACTTTAACGATCAACTTGAACGAAACTAACACTATCGTTTTTGTTGTAGAAAGGTATAAAGGTAAACGAAAGCGTAATGATTACATATAAATGAGTGGACTTCAATAAAAAGTGTGTCATAATCTAAACTAAACACGCCGAGTTTCAAGAAAAGCTCTTCAGCGTATAGGAACCAAAACATCACTTTGACGTCAACAGACTCACTTGTTTTCTACCCCACCCAAAGATGTGTATTATTACATGCAAAAATTCATCTCTGAAACGAAATGTAAGCAGATCAAAAAGTCTCAAAGCAGTGGTTTGTGGGAAATTTACAGTGGTAATGAATACAAGGTTTTTCCGTCTAGCATTTTTGATGGAAGTGATATCAGCTCAAATTATTGTAAAGCTTCAGACATTTCAACAAGGAATACAAGTTAAACAGGGGCTGTCAAGGTTAGACACAGGTATACAAAATGTCATCGAAAGATGTGTACAACCAGACCCCTGCCAA
>JAMKCF010000337.1:0-29168 GCA_023634235.1 Pisaster brevispinus | reverse complement strand
ATACAAATTAGGTCACTTCGTGGTACGCGTGACGATGTATCCACAGTACTCAACAGCATGTTATACAATAAAGAGTTGTGTTGTGTTGGAATAAACAAGATCCATAGTTTCTCAAACACTGAAGATTGTCTACTCAAAAAAAGACTCCTTATTAGAATGTTGTGATGACTGACATGTTGAAATAAATATGTTTAAGACCATTCAATCGGATGCATCATTTGCCCTGGGACAACTTTAAATAGTGCATTTTTAAACATTTAGACCCCAAGTGAAAATCTTAAAATATCATGTTGTATAATGACTTGTCATATTTTTTTGTGCGAACATGATCCCTTCCAAATGGCCCGAACAATCTGATACGAGCCTTAGACTCAAGAAAACAACTCCAACTAGCCAAAGTAAGTGGAATCATCTATCAGAGACACAATTTATTTTAGACAGGAGTGGCTTATTAGTCCAGGGCTAAGATATTTGTTTCGAACTAATGAGGGAATTCTTCAAGGGGCAATCATCAGTGACGTGTTCGGAACAACGAAATTAACTTAACATTTTGCATGCTGTCAGTTGAGCTCGTACTAGAGCTATTTTGTTTGGAAAAAAATGTGTTGACGGACAAAAAAAAACATGTCTTCAAACAGTACCTTGGCTTTATCTTTAATGTCTAAATGTTACTTACACATATCAATAACATAGAACAAATTCATGAAGCACTGAATGTGCTGTGGTGAGCATCTTGCCATATAAAATCGGTGACGATAGAGATAGAGAACAAACAGGCTCTTCTTTTCTTAGAGAGGGATTCCTCAGAGCGCTCTTTTTCAGCGGATTTAATCGAGAAAATAAACAAGTATTACCATTGCCAAAATTCTTGAAAGAAGTAGTTTGACTTTTTATTTGAATAAAAAAAAGGTCTTATAAAAACAGTTTGTTTAATTACCAGTCATACGAAACAAATTTGTGAGGGATCACTACAAATTTGTAGGGGGGACATGCCGCCTTCCCTCCTCCAGAGCGGCAAGTGCCCCCAGCTTCCGCCAGCCCCCCCCCCTTCCCTTCCCGGCTACACCGCTAGACAAGGATCATTAGCAATTTCTTCCCTGCGTCAGCAGGTTTGTTTTATCACACTCGTTATGCGAAGAGACCTCCTATTCGACGAACCATAATTTTGTTTCGAATCATGGTCAGAATATAAAATGGTTGTGGTGATATCTTCCATATCTTCCATGATAAACGCTCGTGGATCGATTTTGTCTCAAAACGTAGCAGAGAAAGGGAAAAATCATCTCGAATACAATAAATTCAACCATTAGTCTGTCTTGGTCACTTTTTTTAATAATACACTGGTTTATTGTCTCTAATACCGCCATCAGAATAATAGTGATATGGTCAACCAAATATGACTCAATATTAACGTAGACCACGCTACCCTTAATTTCATTCCAGGTACATTTTCTGGTAGGCGAAGTACTACACTGGTCACATGAGAAATGTTCCATTTTGTGTCATAAATGCCACATCAAATATAAGAGTTATACACATAACAGCCCGACAAAGTTGCATGGTCTATAGATAGTTCGCAATAGACGCCATCTTTAAGGACAAATTGCATTTTGGCTAGCAGGCGCGTCAAGCGCTCAAACTATTAATGCAGCCGCGCTGTTACTAACCAATCGTGCGATGAGGTTTGTGAAATGCGCACAATACATGACTGTGTGTTCCAAATTGCCCGTAAAGATGGCCGATTTACGTCATATTACAACCTATCTATAAATACAACAGACCCCTTGCACTGGCTGCTACCGCTGAGGTTTGACAAGGGAAACGTGCTCGCGTATACGCGTTGCGCACAACTCTGAGCCAATCACGTATTCATTGACCTCAGTGAGGCTGCAGTTTTGGACTTGTGACGTCACATGCAAGGGGTCTATAAAATCTAGTCATTATCGATGGATGAGAATAGGGTTGTCGTTTCAAAACTAGATTTGTTTGACAATTAAACAGTGAAATTCCTAACTCTTTACAAAACATTGTTAAATATCCAAAAACTTTTATGATGTAAGGCAAAACACCAGAAGAACAGTCTATTGAAGTTTGGATTCATTGTTACCACGGCGATAGACCTTGGGAGAGTGAAGGTTCTGACTACTTTTCTTTAACGTTTAAACAAATGAACAAAAAAAGAGTGAACTATTTAGTAATTTAGACTGTCTTCTTTTTGACTTTGTATAAAACGTTTTTGTTTCCCGGTGAACCCACCCCTACCCACCCCCAACATTTAAAGGAAACGTATACCTTTGGTTTGTTCAACAGTTCGATGGTTTAAAATATATATACACATAGACACATAGACAACAAAAGTATGACCTTTGAAAGTTTCATTTTAAAAAGTTGGTAACGTTTTTGAAATATCGCCAAAAATCCTGAGTGGTTTTTCCACGCAGGAAGAATAATCCGTATTTGGAATACACAATCTGAGAAACGTATCTGAAATTAACTCTCTCAGATTCTAATTTTAGGGGATAAAAAGTTATATTTTTTACATTAACACATTCCTCCGAAGTGAAATGATTCTGAAAATGCTTTATACTATTAAAAAAAAGCTGCTGTACTTCTAACCAAGCAATTTTGTTTTATTGTCATTACTTTTAAGAGTGATTACCAAACGTATACCTCCCATTTAACCAATCGCAGTGTATTTTAAAAAGTGAAAAGTTTCTGCTTTTTTCAATTTATACACTACAATAATATTAAGACTAAAAAGATTTAAATTAAAAAAGAAGATATATAAACTGAGCCTTCGTAAACTTCTTGCGTAAACATTCCGTGTGTTATATTCAAAAAGTTCAAATAAAAGTCTTTTTCGAATGTGTAATCTCTATTGAAAAGATCTGGGGGAAAAACACATTTTGTCTGGTTAGTTAAAAAACATAATTCGACTGCTGTCGATCGGTTTCCATTTCATTGTGTTTAAACAGTGCTGTTAATGTATTAAATAACATACTGTTAAATATATTATACACCTATGTATGTAAACTTTTTCAGAATCTTCTGCCCGAACCCTTGGTGGGATTCGAACCATTGTATCCAGCATTTTAGAGCACAGTTCAAAGATCCCACCAAACCAATACATACTGGATAGTCACATCCATACATATTAGTGGCGTCTTATATAGTACTCAAATACATCACAAAGTAACGCTCACGGCGCTCAAGGATTTCACCCTGGTCACTAGACCATTCGTTGCCTTCCTTTAACCATTCAAGTATTTTCAATACATACTTCAATTATTTGGAACTAAGCTATTTTTTTTCTTGAGAAAATTCAGAAATTTAAAAACAAAACTTTAAAAAAGGAAAAAAGTTTAGTTTTAAACTTACTGTTTATTTTACATACAATCAATACAACCAGCTGAAAACTTCTTGCTTAAATCTTTTCCTGTTTTTGAAAATCAAATCAAAACATTTATCTGAAATCCTCCTCCAGTAATACGTTTGTAAATTAATAACACCAAGTATATATAAGAAGTAATAAGGCATATCGAATTATAATTACTACATTTGTTTCTCTTTCAATAAGGGTTCTTGTCAAAATTAATTCAGTACAGTTGTTGCATAAAAATTATCAAAATTCAGGTTCTTTTTGGATTTCCATCGGACTGTATTTTCATGAAAAAAAAAACTTTACTCCCTGAAAGGCACACAGTTCTCCGAAACACTATGGACATGCCCTATTCAAAGCAGTCCTCATGACCGCATAAACAAACTCGTTGTTTTTGAGCGATCTGGAAGGTTTGAGGGTCAGTGTGTTTAACTAACATGGGAAGTTATTTTTTTTAGTAGGACGTTTTAAGAGAACCTCTGCTTGTTTTCCAAGTAGATAACAGTACAAGTCCCTGCGTTTTGTTAACAAATGTAACAGCAGGCCCTATGAATTTCTTCCATGTTATCTCTGACACTTAATTTCAAACGGCAGAAAAAAACCTTGGCCCGGACGGTGCTCATCAACTGGTTGTCCTGGACTAACTTTGATAAGGTCCCTTAATCACTACAAAGACAATTCCTACTGAATAAGCAAAAGCATGTTCCCACTTTCAATAAAAAACAACAACTCGTTAAAAATGTACTGAATAAGGAAAACCACATCTTCAGAAACAATGAGTTAACGCTTCTTTTAAGTTTGAATATTTAAACAAGCTTGTAACATACTTTCAGTAATATTAAATTGAGTTGGGAAGTTTTAAAGTTATAATTAAAACTAATAAAATTAATTGTTTACTTTAAGTATAAGAAATAAAAAACAACCGCGTAAGTTCTTGCCTAAACCTCCTTCTGTTTTTGGATAGGAAATCAAAACAGCAACCTAAATTCCTCTGCCCAGATGCAGTTAAGTTTGCATTTTATTGTAAGTGTATATCAAGAAGAAACAACGTTCACATTCTGTATTAAAATATCAACCTTTCTTTCATCCAATGACAACACACACAATACTATAAGCTTTACTGAGTCAGGAAGTAATTTCTTCTAACTCGTATTGTTGTAAATACGACCAAAGTCAAGCTCTTCTTTGGTCTATCTGTTGCAATTTAAAAACTTAAACCTGAATCCGACTAACACTGACTATCTGCAAATTTCAGCATAGTCGATAACATTTTCAGCTAAAACAATACGCAAAAACAAAGCCAAATCCATGACTGCTCTCGTAAAACTGTGTTTGTTTTGGTCTTCAATCAAAACAAGCATTCTGAATTTCGCATTCCTTTTACAAAAAAATGTAGTTCAACTTGTAATTTCTTAAGGATTCAATATGCGGAACCGTACTCAGAGGTTGGGGGTAAACTCCAATGAAATTCAATGTACAACACATCTAAAGTATCAATTATTTAAGCGTTTATTGTATTAAATAGCTTAACAAGATTTGTTTACAGTTTTCAATCCAATACACTGTAATAAATAACTGCACGTTTCATCAGAGCTTCATAAGCAATGTAAAAGAAACAAAAATACTCTTTTCCTCAACTTTGAACAGTTAAACTATGAAACAATGCGGGGTTTTAAAAAGTGTTCAGCTTTAAATGCCTTTTTACCGAATGACATGGGCATAAGAAGAAAACTTGGCTTTTGGATTTCATCCAGGAATAAATTGTACCTGCTAGCTGGCAACAAAACGGTTACCAACAGAAACGTACTGGTGGTTGATAATTTGATGATGAAAAAAAATGTCCTCCATGGACAAAATTGTGCTTCCAGTGGTGCTGTCGCAGGTAACACAATGGTTACCCCGAAAAATAGAATTTCCGATAAGCCACTTGAATAGCTTTCTGTTCCCTTCACAATAATTCAGGCAATTTATTATTTGTTTCTTAAGCTTCAAATATGCATGCACGACAGAGAGCTCACGTTATTGTGTTCTGCACGCTTTCTTGGTAACTGCATTAGTTCTAAAATATACTAATTGCGCTTAACCATGGCGGCACTGTATCATAAAGTGGAGTGAAAACGCTAATTATTAACGGCACATTTAGCAGACTATATTTACTTGGACAAAAATATTCCGTCAAAAGATTATCCTTCAGTTCCCTTAAAGTTCTTTTTATATGTCCCAGTTTTGGAGGCTGCACAAATGATTTTTAAAAGCGGACTTTTTATCTAAGAAAATCAGCTGGCTTTATTTTTCCTACAATTGACCTGAGAGGTAAGAAAATGTCCTGCTCTCCCCTAGTCATCTTGGAAACTTCAAAATGTAGCAGTTATACAAGTTAACCTGTCGTAGTGCCATGGTACTGCAATCAACAGTCCGTTTTTAATTAAATAATCAGTACTCCGCCATTTTATTTATTTTTGTTTATCTAAAAAAATCCAAGTTCCTCATCTACACCTAGCCAAAAAGCATGGAAAAAGTATTGTTCCCATCCGGGGTCTCTTTCACACAAAATATCCATCAATGACCAGCTCTCCCGGAATTCCCATAGGAATTGTACAGCAATTATTTATCATTGGGGCCAATGGACACTGCTAAGTGAATTGAACCATATCGTTTACAATCTACAGAAAATACAAATGTGGGCTCATCTAAAAATAAATTGTGCTGGGATATGTTTGATTTAGTCAAAAGGGTCTATATCTAAAGGTTTTGGGCCATTTGGAAGTGATTGGGTTATCCACAACAAAATTACACGCAAATACAAACGGACTGTTGATTGCAGTCCGATGGCGTAAGTGTGTATAAACAATTGTGATGGGGTCACGCAGGGTTTTAAACAAACAAGAAAGCAAGACCTAGTTACCTTTGAACAAATCTACACAGCTAGTAGATATACACATGGTGTTACCACAAAACGAATATACATTGATACCTCCCCATGCCTCAGAAAGTAAATACAATCTCACACAAAAACACTTAAAATTCAATATGGCGTTTGTTTAAAGACGCCATTCGATTTGAACTTGACACTGAGACATCGGGGCTTAGAAAATAATTGGAAAAAAAAGAATGTTTATAACAGTTTAAAAGTGTTGTATGGAATTGTACAATACTACAACAGTGTGTGGTATTGTTGTTGTTTGGGGTATTTCTTTGTAAAAAAAAAAAAAAAAAAAAAAAAAAAAAAAAAGTTTTAAGGCCCGCGCTAAACGTCGCATTTTTGCCGTATCGAACTCAAATGATTTTTGCAAGGCAAAAGTGCGGCATTTAAAACGAATCGGTGACAAGCGTCGAATTTTATATTAAAAAATTGTTTGCCGCACTATAAGTGTTTTAAAATGGTTACGCGGGAGAAAATTTCTAAAGAGTCATGTTTCATGATGGCAAATCGAGCTGTGATGACAACATCATAATGAGAGTGTTCCCCACCTTAAATGTTTTCCTAATTATTACCATCGTTGTTGAGTGGCGTTCATCTTCAGTTTTCAAGAGTGTCACACAAAATCGATTATTTCTGAAATCTACAAATTAGGTTTGTTCCAGTCAGAAGTTGTTTCTCATCCCATCCCGGAATATTCACAGCTACGGTACTAAACAGGAGAACGATCACAGTATTCGAACATACACAAAAACCATTGTCAAAAGCTTTGCGCATGCGTACTTCAGAGAGCATCGCCCGACTGAGAATTAAATTCGATTCGACGCGGTAAGAGCGCAACGTCTGTCACCATGTCGTGCAACTACCGTGTAGCACGGCAGAGCTTGCCGTGCTACACGGTTGTGTCAAAGTCGCTCTTTTGTCGAATGTAATATATCATTGTCTAATTGTTTGAGTTCGACACGGCAAAAGTGCGACGATTAGCGCAGGCCTACCAAGATAAGTAAAACAATTGTCAATACCCAAGAGAGCTAATTATAGTTATTGACTCTAAATGGATTATTGGGAAAGTCACAAAATGTGGAAGTGATCAAACGTACTTTTAATTTGTTGAACAGCAAACATGTAGGAAGGGCACGTCCCGGGTCTTATTATAGTGTTTGGTAACCCGTTGTGGTTTCTCACAGCAGTAAATATTATTTGATATTGTGCCTGCTGTAGTGCTTTGTGTTACCTCTGTAATGACTACATGTTATATATTTTCTGAGATGCTTCCACTGATTCGAATGGAAACCAAAACAGTAATAATCTAATTGTGGCTGGATTATACGTTCGTGTGATAGTTTTTTGTTGTTTTCTCAACAAGTCTACACTGTATTCAACTGAAACTTTCACCGATGAATTATTATTATTAATTATATTTCTGCCATTTTTTAAGAATTATGTTGACAAAAACTAATCTATGATTACCTTTGATTTGAAGCAGTGTGGAAATAACCTAAAATGCAGAACGATTTCCACATTCACTTCCGACATTTACTTGTTCAGCATCATGACAATTTGTGAAATGTCAAAGTGTAAGTCCAGCAAATAAACTAATTTGTATAACACAGTTTGCAGACCAATATTTGTCTAGTAAATTATCAACGATTACTGTGCAACATTAATATATTATTCAAATCTAAAAACTAAATAAAATTCCGATGTTATACTCAACATTTTAAAATGCCAGACTTTTCCACGTTCTGCTTAGTAACCTGTACAAATAAGTTGTTTCGTACCAATGAATCTAACCAATCAGTTTCTATAACAGAGTATAGGACTGCTATTTTGTTTTCCAAATTTAAAATGTCAAATTATCTTTTTAGCTTTAAAAAACCCTTTTTTCATAGTTGAACACAACAGTCAAAATAGATGATTCAGAAGTATTAACCTAATAACAGTTGTTAGAACTTTGTTTTATTAGGAACTGTAATATGTGTTTGTTTGTTTTTTTATAAAAGTTATAGTTACAACTTCAGTTTATTAATATATGTTTTCTGTAATTATGAACTTTTGTTTTTGTTTCTTCTCCTCCCCTTGCTCTTCTTAGAATGTGCCTTTTCTTCCAATAAGTCTATCTTCTTCTTCTGTTGTCAAAGATGCTTTGGGAATAACAAAAACTGTTTAGTTTTGCCCTTACACTGATATTTATAAAGCACTGTCTTCTCAGTAATTTCCCGAATCCTGTGGAAATGAATTGGGTTCTAATGTACGACATTGCCATGCTAGAGTATATATCTTTTCGAGTTCATCCAGTAAATACTTGACAATCTATCCGTCAACATGTGAGGAATTTTTTTCAGATATTTATGTTTTTCTCGTGTTTTACATGTTTGTGTTAAATTTGAAAGTCAAACTAGAAGTAAAATAATTTAAAAATGTGTTTTCATGAGCGTTTAATAAAGAAGCTAAAGAAGCAAACATATGGGACAATCAGTTGCAGTTCCTACTCTTGGTAGAGTTTGAGTTTACATTACTTGCCGTACTTTCATGCTGCATTTCTTGAGGGAGTAATTATAACCTTTCCAGCGTGTCCATTGTATTCCCTGTCCAGACGGCACTTCAGCCTGTTGGTAGTATTCACCATTCAGATTAGCAGTATGGCAACCATGATACCACCATGCACCGTTATATCCCTTCGCACAACCGACTATGCCCCGGTCCTTGGTACTGAATGGCTGCCCATTATGACTGGCCATTGAATCAGGTACTGTACTCTGAACAACATATGAACCAACCTGGAGAGTGTACTTCTCACCTGTAACAGCAAACTCACCGTAAGAAGCCCAAGCTGTGTTGGACTGCCAATCTTCCATATCTACTCTGAGTTGCCATTGTCCTGATCCAGTAAGGTCACGCAGGATATCATTCCCCAACCAGAACTCATTCTGCAGATCACCAAACCCAGATTGGTATTCAGTCCAGTTGCGGTAAAAGTCAACGGAGCCGTCTTGTCTTCTCTGGAACACGATCCAGCCTCCTCCATCTGTCTCCATATCACAGTATACCCGTAACCCATCAGTCAGACTTGTAGGAAAGATGGTGTATAAGCCATTGTCATGATAACCAGCTTGATAAAACTTCAGACAACTGCTATACCTCTTCATGTTCGGAACGGCAAATGAAAGAGTGTCCACCTCATCATCATAGTAAACACTTCCTTGCGATTCGATAAAGTCATCAGGGCTGTTTACTCTGGTGATGTTGTTGAATTCGCAAACATGGTTCTCTGCTTGGTAGTTGAAAGATGCACAGTGTGGATCCATAGAGCAGTCTCGCCCACAGATCACAGGAGAAGATGCAGTCTTCCAGTGAAACACATGATTCAGTAAGGCTCGGTTTTCAACCAAATAAAACGTTTCGATGAACCGTTGTGGGTTTGCACTCTGACAGGCTTGAACCATCAACATAAGGAACAGGGATGCGACGATAACTTCCATGCTTAACGTTCTTGTGACAAATTTTATCAATTGTATCGGAGAAACAAATTTTGATTTTAGGAATTTTTCTGATCTCTCAGTAAAAAATTCGTCGCAAGCGTGACTCTTTGACAAAACTCTATCAGTGGATTGAACTAAATATTTGGTCGCAAAGATTGTTCTTACAGTTAGCCCCACCAATTCACGTCACAGCAAAGAGTTATAAAAAAAACCGACCAACCATATCATATGCTGGGAGACAAACGCCAAAATCATCTGTGACGGTTTTTGATTGGCTGTACTGTTCGCGCTCAAGATCAATTAAATTGCAACTCAATTAACAGTTAAGACTTATAATACCGTTGCCTACCGAAAACCTTGGAAGTAACGTTTTTATAATTAGGCTCTTTTTTTGTACTCCATAATTTTGCTAAGGTTGCTAATTTTGCTAATTTTGCGTTGCCTACCGAAAACCTTGGAAGTAACGTTTTTATAATTAGGCTCTTTGTTTGTACTCCATATTTTTGCTAAGGTCCATTATTCTCCGTCATAATGGCCAGACTTTCAAGTTGAGATGGTCGTGTGGACGGCACAATCAATACTTCAAAAGTAATACTTTACAGGTAAATGCTATGCGACTTTGGTGAACGTTTTGTTAATTAAGGGTCTTTTAAAATATATATTCAGAGGACTTCGAGTGTACTGGCAGCTCTAAAAGAAAGAAAGGAGCCCAACTAGCCATGTCTAAGTAGCTATTTTCATTCATTCGTCCATTCATTTGTTCATTCATTCATTCATTCATTCATTCATTCATTCATTCATTCATTCATTCATTCATTCATTCATTCATTCATTCATTCATTCATTCATTCATTCATTCATTCATTCATTCATTCATTCATTCATTCATTCATTCATTCATTCATTCATTCATTCATTCATTCATTCATTCATTCATTCATTCATTCATTCATTCATTCATTCATTCATTCATTCATCATTCATTCATTCATTCATTCATTCAATCATTCATTCATTCATTCATTCATTCATTCATTCATTCATTCATTCATTCATTCATTCATTCATCCATTCATTCATTCATTCATTCATTCATTCGTTCGTTCGTTCGTTCATTTATTCATTCGTCCCTTTATTCATTCATTCATTCATTCATTCATTCATTCATTCATTCATTCGTTCGTTTTTATTATGGAAAATTGCAGCACGAAGGTTAGTTATGTCTAATTATAAGCAAAGAAAGTTGAATTCAGAATTGCAAAAAAAAAATAAATAAACAAGTAGCAACACCGAAAGACGGGGTACACAGGTACATTTTTAAAAGAAAAACAAACAGATTTATACATTTGGTGAAACATCAACATGACATTATGAAAACAAATGCGCATAATATTGTAAGAATCCTCTTATTCAATGAAACACTCTATGAAAAAAAAATCGAGATAAGAACCCTATGATGTCGCCCCTCTCACAAACAGTGCACATAAGAAGCAAATAGAACTCTTGAGTCAAACGTTTCGAAAGGATTTAGATTGAGCATATCGGTTAGTCCTGTTTTTAGGGACCATACATCTAGTTGCATGTCGGAGTTCTATACTGCGAGTTCAGCTGTTATAAAGGAACCAACCAGTATGTGTATCACAGGTACTGCATTTCAATGCAAATTTTGTTCATATTTCAGCTGGACTTTGACAATTCTTTTACAAACTGACTCATGTCCAAGTATCATCATACATGGATAATAGAATTACATCATCAATAACTTATTTAGTAAAATGGCTTGTTTTGCATTATAAAAGGAGTTGTTCATCTAAGTGTGTTGTTTAAATGTGTTGGGGCCGATTTCACAAAGAGCTAAGAATGGTCTGTGAACCAATCTGAACTGTTAAAAGCGAGGCTCAATCTCACAATACAAATCACCACGGTATACCAACAACAAATCTTAAGAAGAATATTATCGACCAGAATATTATTGAGACCAGGTATTGCATGCGTTAATTATTTTAAGCTTATTTTGTCTGCTCAAAAAATTGTCCTTTGGTTCCATCCACCGTCGGAAATTCACGTTCCAATTTTGAACACAAAGGATGCTGACAAAGTTTGTCGGTGCCCCTCCTGAAAAATAAACAGGCAATGTGTTTATTCAATGTATTGAATTATTAGTAGTAGTATTTTTTTTTTACCGGGTTTGTAATCAGTTTGTCCGTCAAGTTCAGATGATAGCACTCAAAGCACCGTCTTTATTTATGATATTGCTTCCCTTGTAAGCGGTTCGTGGAGCTTTGTGTGCGTTTTATCAATTAGTTTCTCCCCAACCGGAGTACACAACTGCCCGGCCTTCAAGCTGAGACGATCACGTGGACATCACAGTCAAATTACACCGAGCAAATATTGCCGTGGAGCGTTTTAGAAGTTAAGGGCATTTTGAAATCTCTCTGAAGATTTTATGGGCAACTATGATAAAGATGGTCATTCAATCCAGCAGGCTTGAGGTTGGGTCAGCTGTTTTAATCACGTGTTGTTCGTGGAAAGAATGGCTTTAGGTCCGATTGCGGACTAAACATGTTGATATCAATCAAGAGGAAAGTACAATATGCTACAAAATTGGTTTAAAATTTAGAATTCTGTTCGATGCCCAAGCAAAACAAAATGAGACGATAAACGTTGTTTTACATTATTACTAAATATTGTTTTGTTTTGTTATGAAAATGCACGTTCATGGTAGGCCTAGTTAATGATTGGCTATCGACAGGACAAACAGTGATTTTTGAGTTGTCAGATTATACTTTAAGCTTACGGATATATTTCTTTCGAGGGACGGTCCTGTTATGAACGTTTTAATTCGTGATTTGTAATTTACCAATCCATTAGTTCGTATAAAATACACTACTAAACAATTGTCCATAGGTTAAGAGAGTTTGTTTTACATTTTCCACTGATTCTTTAACTTTTCACTTATTTATTGTATATATTTATTTATATTGTTTTCTTCATCTAGGTATGTTTTTCACATGTCCAAATAATATATCCAATTGTATTTGTCTGCTGAAAATGTTATATTTTGTACCGTCTACCTTTCACTGAATCTCTCTTGACGTTTCGAATTTGTACACAAAGGATGCCGGCAAAATTGTTGTTGTTGATGCCTTTTTGTTTTCTTCTTCTTTTTGGGGGCAAGTTTCCTTCAAGTTGAGATGATCGTGTTCAAAGCACTGGCAATGCTTATCTTATTTCTTCACTAGTAAGCGGTCCGCGGGGCTTTGTGTACATTTTATCAATTAGTTATCTGAGCAAACCGGAGTGTATGAAATGCCCGGCATTCAAGCTAGAACACAGGACAACACAGTCAAATAAGACGGCAAAACCTTGTGGAACGTTTTAGCTAACGCCGGCCTTTCGAAACCCGAAACAATGAGAACTTCGATTTTACAGGCAGCCCTGCTAAAGACGGTCAAGCATTCTAGCAGACTCGAGTTTTGGCCTTCTCTCCTTATCACCTAATGAATATTTTAAAAGAGGGCTTTGGTCCGAATGACGGCTAAACACGTCATAGCAAATAAACAGGGATGTGCTTGATTTTGTCAAAGTAGTGTAAATTAAACCATCAAGTTCGGTGTTCAGGAATTGTGTGCACGTTTATGGTACCTGACAGTGATTGTCTTTATTAGAATACATGTTGCCTCTCGTCTCAAAATATATGTCAGAGGGATATGATGTTCTTTGGAGGGTTGACACTGGTGTGAACCTTGTAATCAGCGTGCCTCAGCCGCAGATTTCATGAAACATTAAAGGGGCACACCGGCTTCGTTGGGCTATTTGGGCTACAAAATAGGCTAACATATGCCTTCAAAGGTCTTCCAGGAATGGAGAAGAACGGTTCCTAAAAGAAACCATCAAATTTTGCCGTTTTTGAGCATTTTTAAAAAAACGAAGGTCACGTGATTTATCCGAACCAAAAAAAGTGGTTCGGATAAATCACTTGATTTTCGGAGTTAGTTTTACTTCCAGCCGTATACAAGTAAATTACTGAACCAAATTTAAATCTGTTTTTTTTTTAATTATTCATGAGTATTTGAAAAAAAAGACTATGTATTCAGATTATTTATACAATTTGTAAGAGAAGTTTATTAATTTAAACAAACAAAGTATGAAATCAACATTAAAGAAGTTTACACGTTTTCCCAACGGATAGCACGCTGCAGTTACCGATGGCAGTCGCGTGAAGTATTTAACCCGGGGTAAGGCATTGCAGGGTTTTAAGATGGTTTGTTGAGCCCTTTTCAATAAAGTTTGTTTTAACAAGTCCAGATACTGTTTGTGAAATTTTAGCTTGTTTGTTTGTTGACAAATTTATTATCTGCCAATGACTATAGACGTTGGCCCACCGGTTATTATTGTTGTTGTTATTGTTTTTTTTTGTTTTTTGTTTTTTTTTAGTTGCCCTTCAAGTTGAGATGAACGTGATTACAGTACTGTCAATACCTGAATGATATTACTGTACTGGTAAGCGCATCGCGAGGCTTTGTGTACGTGATATCAATTAGTGTGTCCACAACGGGAGTTAACAATTCCACGGCCTTCAAGATGAGATGATAACGTGCACGTCACAGTCAAAGTACGTGCAGCAAAGCCCCGTCGCGCGTTGTCGTAATTAGGAGCCTTTAGAAATCCTTCTGAAGACTTTGATTTCATGAAAAAGACAGTCAACAAATCTAGCAGACTAGACATTGGGTTATCTCAGCTTATCACATATTACATATTTATAAATATGTTTTAAACTCCATTAAGTCCGATTAAGGGCTGTACACATCATATCAATTAAACAGGAGAGGACATGATTGTTTCAAAGTGGTGTTCAATAAACCATGAAGTTCGATGTTCAGTAAATTTGTGCACGGTTATGGTAAGCTTATTTTAGTTAGGCAATCGAGACGATAAACAGTCATTTGTTGACAAAATTCAAATCCTTGCATGTTGTAGAAGAATAACTGATAATGGTAAGAGACTTTCGGGTGCAACCATGTAATACATCTCTCTTGAAATGAAAGTGGTGACTTGGGTTGCTTAAGTAGAGCTGGATGATGCAGCGGGAAGAGTCTAAGCTGTTGTTAAGCGGTGATGCATGTGGTCTTAGCTGTTATTATCCCTCTTGTTAACCACTTTTGGGAGCACACTGTTCCGGAAATGGGTCAGATTCGACCCAGGAATTTATGGTGCATCGCTGAATTAGTCCATAAAGTGCTGCAATAATTTGTCAAATTTTAATCCCAAAAAAGTGCCTATTTTTTGGACAAGTCCTTACCCCCACTGGTTAAGCAAAAGAAAATCGGTCTGGCAATTTGTAAGGTTAAGCTTGATTTGAAAATTAAAAAGAAAAAAAAGCACTGCTGAGTACAAGTACGTTAACAAATTATATTTATGAGATTGTTTTATATTTTTAAAATGTCTGACCCCAAAATAATGTATAAGCAAAAACGTGTTAACGTTGCCATCGTTAAGCTCGCTTTATGATTACGTTTAATCGTACGTTGTATTAGGGGTTGGAGAACCTCAATAGAAAATAATTACTCAGTATGGGCTTTGATAACCTTATGTGCATTATGTTTGTTTTAATCTTCTGTGCAAGTTGCCATTGAGACGATCTACTCCAGATCGCAGACGCTAGCTTCAACCATGAAGGCTAGGGAGGTCTGAGCCAGAAGGCCACTCCGTTGGTCGGGAGCGCTGTTGCTCTTCAGGGTCAAATGGTGTGACCATAATCATAGGTTCACCAGTTGCTTTTTTCTGCCAATGGTATATCACTTAATGGGAAGAGTTATGGCAAATTAAGGGGAGAAGCTTACACACAGGTACGCCTTGAAATCATATTTGAAACACTGCCCCTTATGTGTTTACTTACTTGTAAATCAGTGAATTGAAATTGACTTGGAAGTTTCCTTAAACTTATTGAAGTTTTCAGACCCTGCGTGGAGTTTTCCCTACTGCACTATATAATTATGTGTTGCTTAGAATGTTGAGTTACTCGCCAGATGAATGTTCTTCAGTCGTTGGTATCAACCACCACCATAAACCTCAACAAGCACCACCGAAGCTTATTTCTCTGGGGTTAAGCTCAACTTGAAAACTTTATTACAAACGTCTTTATTGGGAACACTTCATTAACTTTCCCCACACTCCATTGAATTTGTACACAGTGCACTGATATGTACACGTTTCAATCTCAATTTTGTGGCAGCTTGGTTTAATGACAAAAACCACGCAAAGTCATCTAGCGTACCTAGCGGACAATACAAATAGCCTGGGCAACACAGGGGAGGTCTTTAAGCCAGGGTCCGTGTGATTTTTGCCGTAGATTTGGGAGATGGAAAGCTTAGGGGTGGAGATTCACGACAGTCCTGTCAGTCATCATTTTAACCATTCATAACAACGGCTTGAGTGGTAAGGGAGGAAGACCGTTCATTTTTTTTTAAAGGGAATAAGCTTCTCTAGCCCCTCCCTCTAAGGGGTATTTTGGCTTGATAATGATGTGAAAAACAGCTTCATAACCCGGATGTAGTATTTTACTTGATTTTAATTTATTCGGATAAAATACAGCAAGAACATTACAAAATACATACACAGTACCAGGATGTTACACATTTTTAGTTAAAAGAAACCCAAAGAGAAAACACGAATGCAACAACTGTACAGAATCATCCAAGGATAGCCACACAACTATACTCGTTGATATCGGGGTCCCTGTTACGAGTGTCCAGACTGTGTGAAAAGTACGTGAATATAACGATTACGTAATAATTTGTTGCATATTGACATTACACATAATTTAGTTGAACGGGCAGTGTCGTCATGATCAAAGCAGGCCTGTGGCTGTACATTGACACCATCTAAACATTTATCAAACTGTCCGTAAATATATATCGCTGAACAAAATCCTAAATTTTATCTGATGCAACAAATAAATCAAACAAGCTGACAATGGTTAACTTGTTAAACAAACATATACATGTATGCACAATTATGTTATGATACTAAGATATGAATACCTACGGCAAGGACTTCGGCAAGCTGAAAAACCAGCGAGGACCAAATAAATCAGTCATTCCAATTAACCAATTTAACTAAGCTTTCCCGTGAGAAATCACTCCTACAATCGTCCGGAAATAAACGAAACAACAACGGGGACAAAAGCCGACTCCCGTTGCAAAACAATTGAAAGAAGACCCCAAAAATACCGAACTGTATATTTATATCTAAAATGTCTCTTCATGAATTTTGTTCGGCTCTTCACGGCACTCGGTAAAAAAATTAACTCTCTTAAAACGCTCCTACTGACGAGATGCAAAAACGATCAAAAAAGTGTTGTAGCCTCTACCAATCTGGAGTATCCTGTCCGAATTTTTTCCCAGACCCTATATAACAGTTTTTAACATTGTCTGGGAGGTACTCAAGCTATCCCAATCTCTTGACGTTTAACCCAATGATCATGTCGAAAGTAGACGTAGGCAATTTTTATGGCTCGATTTCATTCATCGCTGGTTTTGCAAAACCTTCGAATGCTGTCATTCTGTGAGACGTTTGAGCTCACCGTCGTCAAAGACTTCAAGTGTGTTTTTTCCTTGATTGGGCTCTTCGCGCGCCGTGCGCTGATCGTCGTGAAGATAGTGTACAAATAAGGGTTGAGTGATGAGTTAATTGGTAGAATAAACACCACGAACCAGGAGTAGACGTCCGGGCTGATGTCTACCACGCCGGTTTGTGATAAAATTCCCAATATGATGACCGGCATCCAGCACGCGAAATCCGTGCCGACTATCAGCGCCATTTTGATCGCCATTTTGATTTGCCGATTTCGGTGGGCAGCTACGCGAACCAGCTTAGACGTGCGCCTCACTTTTAAGAAAATGGCGACATAGCAAACGATCACCACAAGAAAGCAGACCAGGTTGACACCAAGAAAGAGGACAATGGAAAAAATCCAGGCGGGTTTACTTCCCTTTCCCTTTGGGATAAAAATAGTCTGGTTCCCAAATGGGTTATCAATAGTACCCGCTGAAATTTCAAAATCAGTTGGGACTGTCAACAGAGGGAGCCCTACACAAACATCAGATAGTCCATAGATATCCGAGTCTGACCCGCTTTCAAAGACCGTTGGTCCGATGCTAAGACAGAGCGATGTGGCCCACACTAAACTTACAGCCACATTGGTCGATGTCTGTTCCAGCTTCCAAGTACTGAATGGGAACACGATGCTCAGAAAGCAATCCACGCTAATCAGGGTTACCAAGAAGACCGAAGCCTCGCTCGACAATACCACCAAAATGCCCGCCAGTTTACACATCGTGCTCGCCCGCCACTCAACAGCCACGCTCGAATACCCCTCTCCGAAAAGGAGGTCCGCTCCAGCGATAATCAGCATATAGGCGCCCATGAAGAAGTCTGAGATGGCAAGATTGAGTACTAGGACGGAGTGACTGGGTTTCTCCGTGTGTACATTCATCGTGTGGCCTTCTGTCTTTTTCTTGGGCTTGGTCCTCCAAAGGATGACCACTGCGTTGCCGATGAGGGCGCCAAGCCCAAGCCCCCAAATGGACACCCTCAGCAGTGCGTTTCGCATCAGACTACCGCACAGGTTCAGTGGGGGTTGTATCTCAGTTGTCTGGCATTGAGGCAATAAGAAGTTGGGCAAGGATGCGGCAAACTCACAACACAGCCTGTAATCATCTACGTATCTGTATCGATAAATTGAAGAAGAAAACAACTGTTAGCATTCACAAGACATATTTGATTATGGGTTGATGTAATGTAAACATAAGCTTCAGTGGTATGTCGTGGCCAAGCGCCTGAGAGGAAAGCAACAGACTCAAGCTATGGTGTTTGTGATCAGCAGAGTGAGGTTTACAGTCCCGGTTGTGTCCTTAAGCAAGTTCGTATCATTATAATCAAATAGTATTTCTGATGGAACATTATTCCGTACGTCCCATGTGTACAAGGATTGGTAGTGCACGTAAAAGAACACTGAACACGTATTGTGTTAAGCCTAGTATGTCTGGTTCATGTACCAAGCTGCCTTGTCGACAAGTTTCTTCAGGATTGTGAGCTACAGTGATTAAGATCAAGCTTACTAATGAGGCATCATTGGTTTTATCACTAAAACTTTTAAGTAATATCTATGATTCCTATTTAAAGAACATTTTGAACAATACCACTTAAACTGTGTGTAGATTGTTTGTACATGTTTTGTTTTTTGTGTTCAGTTAATAATTGTCAAAGCGTGAAGATTTCCTCCCCGTAAGCCCCTAATGATGAAAAGTGAAATCAGCATTGCACTCTCTCGTTTGGATCGAGTCCGTAGTGTGACGTCACAGTGCTGTTTTGATTCATAGGCACTTATGAGCTTTTCGGGAAACTCGGTTTGCTAAGCGTGACACTAATAAAAATATGGTGTTTTTTTAGCTTTGTTACATTATGAAACTCACTTTTATAAGTTTTACTTATCTAGATGTTATCATTACACACTGATTTACCCTTCTTTAAAAAAATAAAAATAAAAAACAATGTTAAATTACTTCAGTCTGATCTTTATTTTGGTTTTTGCCAGAACTGTCAAACGAAACTCACATTTGAAGCAGGTTCATCAAATCGGTCAACGCATCTTCCTCTACTGTCACAGCAGAGCTGCTTGGGCTTCCTCTGACCAACAATCTATAATGAATTAAACACGAGAGCATTGTAAGCCTTGGCTTTGTCTTGTCTCTTCCCTTTCCCCTTCCCCCACCCTTACCAAACCCATAATGTAGTGGTCGTACTTCAACTTTCCACACCGAAGCAAGTTTGTAAGAGTAAAATCTTAGAATAATCACTTCTTCCCAGCAAAGATCAGGTGTGGTAAAGATTGTGCCCCCCCCCCTATGTCAAGAGTAATTAACTGCTAAATGCCAACTTACGGCTAGCGGCAAATAAATTACTTTTTTTTCGCAAATTAATTTTTAAAAACACGTTTTACACTCAAATTTGACCCAAATAACCTGTACCCAAATGTACGTCGTTTCTATCAAAACCCAGTTTCAGGTTTATCTAATACAATGATAAAGTAATTGTTATTCTTACAATGTTTGAAGATTGATTAGACCTCTGAATGCCCGCGTCTCTATGTGCTTAATTGGAATGTCCTTGGCTATTCTGCATAAAATTACCAAAAAAAATACCATTAAACTTGTACTTTCTACTACAACACCACGCTATCCTAAAACCACGGTAGGGGCCTATCCCGTAACCAACACATTGGTGTAATATAGCCTCGACTTATACTACAACCACCACCATGCTGTACCACAACCACCACCATGCTATACCACAACCACCACAATGTTGTACTACAACCACCACAATGCTGTACTACAACCAACACATTGGTGTACTACAAACCCATGCTGTACCACAACCCCCACCTTGACCACCACCACGCCGTACTAAAACCAACACCTTGGTGTTCTACAACCACCACCATGCTGTACTACAAACACCACGATGCTGTACTTCAACAACAACCTTGACCACCACCATGCTGTACAGCCACCGCCACCATGGTGTACTACAACCAACACATTTGTGTACTACAACCACCACCATGATGTACCACAACCGCAACAATGCTGTACTACAACCAACACCTTGGTACACTACAACCTCAACCATGCTGCACTTCAACAAACACCTTTGTATACTACATCCCCTGCCAATTGTAATGATAAGGGTCATTGGTACGACCCTTACCATTATTCTAGCAGTAACAGCTTTCTTTACTTTCTTATCTCCCAATGCCGTTAACCTTACCCATTTAAATCACTAACCCTACCTTATTACAATTAGCACCCCTACTCTTGTTTTTACCATTACCCTTTAAATAACCCTGGTAATGACAATGGTAAAGACACGAGTATGTGCTAAGTGCAATTGATAAGAAATGTCTAGGGTAAAGATTAAGCATTGATAAGGGCTAATGATAAGGCGACAAATAAAGGACATGGTGTTAGTGAGAACAGTGTTATTTTTTTTTCTAGTAAACGTTTAGTAAACAAGTAGTAAACTTACAATGTTTCTGCATTTTGAAGTTCATAAAAAGCGTCCGGTCCGAGAGAAATTATTTGATTGTTTGAAATGTTCCTGTAACCACAAAAAAAAAAAAAAAAAACATTTATTATCTGCAAATGAAATTAGTTATCGCAAATTGTATATTTCGTTGTAGCTTTCACAAAAATACTCGTACAGAAATAAGTGTTTACTTATTGTTAGTTTAATGATCGTTTACTGAACTATTTGGAACCAAAGAATGACGACAATTAAGTACATGAAACCTTAACAACGAATAGACCTCGACAGAATACTAAGTATATCCATGTTAACGAAAATGTCAAAGACTTACAGAAAAGACAAGTTTTCCAGACCAACAAATGTCCTCGGAAGGATTTGGCGTAGTTCGTTATCAGAAAGTGACCTGTTTAAATAAACAAAATAACAAAAACGCTAATTGGTCTTAGAATTCATTGAAACTTAATATAATTGGTGTGTGTCCTCTTATTTGTTTTAATTCCTGCCATGAGAAACGTGGGGGAATAATAATAATAGTATAATAACCACTTGCAGCCGTTTACGTTATAATCAATTACAAAACAGCAATCTCAACTGAAACCTTTCATTTCTTGGGTAATGTTATTGTTCCATAATACATACTATTTCTTGAAGGTTTTGGTCGCAAAATTGAAAACTTACAGTGCGTTAAGATGCTGGAATCCTTTGAAGAATCCAACGCTGAGGGCGCTCAAGTTAGCCCCAGATAAAATCCTGCAGTTACAGCGAAAAGAGAATATATATATGCAAGCATTTTAAGGATGCTTTTCTTTATAAATGACAATAATACAACAAAATTGAAAAAAATGAGTATAATAAAATTATCATTCAACTGGTGCTAAACAAATACAATCTTAGTTATAGAGATCAAAGATGCGACGATACTATAAGAATTCAATGGCGTGTGTGGTCGAGCGGAGTAATGAACCGGACTCCAACTTTGGTGTTTCTGATCAGCAGGTTGTGGGTTTAACCATTATTGCTACCTGCTTCGGATGAGACGTAAAGCGGTAGGTCCTGTATACTGTGTAAGATGTTGTGTAATTCACGTAATAAAAAATAATAATTCTTAGCGCTAAGACGAGAAGGGGTTTGCCCCAGGGTTTCTCGCAATCGCTGCTAAATGCACCGCAGCACGTTGTAAACTAGTATAAAGAAGCTATTGATTATTGATAACATTCAAAACATTTTTTCAAAAAGTGTTTATCTGTGTCCCCGTGCCTTGAGCACCTTATTTGTGGTCACGTGCGCTTTACAAGACTCCGACAATATTATTTCACATCAAACTTGAAACCACGTCTAACCTTTTAACTTACAATGTTTCTGTTCTCTTGACGATGCCTGACAGAGTTCGCTCGTCCCATCCATGGTTGCAGTCGACCCTGAGACGTCGGTGTAAGTCATACTGACAACTGCATCCATCGGGGCAGTATTTCTCTAATGCAAATCAAGTACATTGAACAATGAAAATGTTCCTTAATAACGTAGTCAAAGACAACCGTCTGGTCAGAGCTGACTCAGATTGGAAATCCTAGGGTTCAGGTCCGTTGGAGTTTGCTCGACTGACCCCTGTCGGTTGAAATTGACCAAGAATCCGATCCGAAGCACTATTTTTAATGTATTAATACTGGTTGAGAAGCAAAGGACTGCTACAGTAATAAACGCGAACTTAATCACTTAAAGCCAAGAAGCCCGTGGAAAGAAGACAAAGAAGGAAGTTTCAGTGTTAGGTTTGGGAGGAAGACCCAAGAGAGTTTGTCAAGGGAAAACCCACGCAATCAGGCAGGGACTGAAAACCCATCGTGCCCTGGTACTGGATTGTGTTGATTAGCTTTGACCAGAGACTTTGTCAGAAGGAATTGTTTCACACCGTATCCACAGTCCTTCTATCTCTCCCTGTCGTTAAGATGTGTGACATCGTATGCAAGGTTCTACACTCTAACAACTACCGTAGGGCCTGACCCATTTATGAGTCTGTACGACCCGGAATCTGTGTCAAAATGGCCCAGAAATAGGCCAAATTTACGCAGTATTAGGTGACAAACATGTTTTGAAAACAGTTTCCGGGTCAGCCTGCTACAGAAATGTGCCAGCCGTCCTGGGACCAACATCCGGGTCAATTTTTACCCAGGAGTGCCTTCAGTTTAGCAAGATTGTACTTTATAGGCCCTAAAGTTTTGTTTTCCTTTTTTGTTATTGACTTTCAATCCAAACTCAACGTGCATGGGTGAATATTGTTATTGGTTTATTCAAATCTGTCGTCAGGTTGAGAAAAAGTTATTTCAAGATTTCACTATGAAAACTTTGAAATTTGTATTGTGCTCTGCATTGTCAACATAATCATCATTGTCATAAAGATTGTCATTGTCGAATTGTCATTGTGATGTTTTTTTACACTTAACATTGTCTTCGAAATCATCTTTGGCGTAAACCTCAATTAATTGAGCGGCATTGTCGTAAACCTTGTTTACGTGTTAATATACGTCTTGATTGTTATTGTCGTTGTCATCGCGTCGTTATGTTTACCACATTCCCTTTCGTCGTCACCGTCCGGGCAGTCGGAATGCCCATCACACACGCTGCTCAACAGTACACACTGTGTTGAATTCAAGCAATGATAGGCAGTTGGGCAAACCACGCTTTCTGTAACAAAGGGTGGAAATACAACTGTACGTCATCGGGGTCATCATCTGGGATTACCACGGAGCTCTTAAAGTTAAATCCAACCAGTTGAGATCCTAACAGAATGTACTCTAGGGGGGTGACATCATAAATGTAATTCGTTAATTAATATTTTTCTGGTTGTGAATCCAAGGACTCTCAGATAAGCGAACTTAATCACTGTACTAGCCAAGAACCAAATGAAAAGAAGACAATGAAGGAAGTTTCAGTTTTAGATGTGGGAGGAAAACCCTGGAGAAATATTCTTGGGGAAAACCCATGCAGCCACGTAGGGACTAAAAACCCATGCAATCAGGTAGGGACTAAAAACGTCATCCTAAGTTATGTTATTTCGGAATGACGACATCCTGGAAGAAAATTAGATACTGTATGTGAAATATTTCCCTCTGAAATGAAGTCATTTTCGAGAAAACTGAATCTGAAATGCCATAGAATTAGAATTAGAATTAGAATTTTTTATTCAGCCAACGTTAAACAGTTAAAAACCAAAAACATCGGAAATTGTAGTGCACCTCGAGCTCATAAGATTAAACAATCACAAAATTACATTTTAAAAACACTAACGAAGAAGATAAAAAGATAAAAAGCAACAACAATAGCTGAAGACAAACTAGTTCCCATTAAAAGCACGAACTGCATGAGGATAAAAACTATCGGTAAACCGCTTACTACCTTTAAAATGCTTAAGATGATGATTAGAAGGGAGGAATTTGAAATGATCTGCTGCTGGGTGAAATTCGTCCTGCATTATGGATCTAGTGCGTTTACACATTCTGTCATAATAGATTGATTCCAGTGATGGCAGGCAAGTACCAATAGTCCTCTCTGCTGATCGTACAACAGAGTTCAACTTACAAAGATCACTGGCAGAAACACGACCAAACCAAACAATGATGGATGAACAAAGGATGCTTTCAATTACGCAGCACCTCAATTCGGTTGTTAAAACTGTTAAAAATTAAGGACGGTTTGTTAACATGCTGAAAATTCTGCTTGGTCTTTCTCTATTTTCTCTTGACTCGTACAACGAAGATAGCCCAAGTTTTCACAGTTGTGTTTATTTCCTGTATATGGTTGATCACACAAATCACCCACACTGTAAGCGACTTAATTTTTCTGCTCTATTCATCCTTTATAAAACATATAAAGTGAATGATCGGGATGGGGTTTTGTTTTTTTCGTTTTCTGAGCGTTTTTTCGGTTTTGGGGGGGGGGGGGTTTTTGCAGACGAGTTTATTTTTAAGACGGACACTAGACAGGGATATGATCTACAACGACGTTTTGTAAGAGATATGAGGCTGGCTTTTGCAAGAACCGTAAACTGTGAACAAATTACAAAAGGAAGAATCTGGTTCACTTTGATTCTCCAGATTTTTTTTAACCAAGTTGTTAACGGACCTGTTACAGATAAACAAAGTGTTTCAGTATATTGTTTTAAACAATAAACCTAAATTGTTTTGGGTTGGAAACTTCACAATGCTCTTCAACTTGTTGTGTATGTGATATTTACCCCCCAAACAATTTATAAATCAAATTCTAATTTCGGTCATCTTGAATGAAACCAAAATCCACTTTTGAAATTACGTAAAAGTTGATGGCTTTTCCTTTTTTTGTTCTCCTTGTGGCAAAGATTGGTCAGTCAATTTACAACACCTAGCCTTAACAGTAAAAAATGTCGTCTTACCGCAGGACTGCTCGTCTGTATCCGTTCCTTGACAATCAACAAAACCGTCACAGAGGGCGCTCTGTAGAGTACATATCTCATTGCTGCAGTTAAAATGGTTCTGTTCTTCACAGTAGCTACCATCTGATCAAAATTGTTGAAAAAGAAAATAAATATAAGAACTAACAGGTTCCACCATTTTTGTGGAGGCAAAAAATTGGCACTAAAAAAATGGCGGACTATGTTAGTTTACGAATAAAAAGGAAACACACATAAGTAAACCGGAAAGTATGTCGTATTTTTTACAAAAAGATTTACCTTGAAAATTCCAGCGTATTTTTTTGTCGGGAAAATAAACCACACAAACTTTTTGAAAACATAGTAAATGTTGTGTAAATTTTGTTAAAGTTTTTATGAGTAGTTTTAACAAAACTGCTGAACAAAATGTTTTTAGATGCGCACTCGCCATGGTTTTATCGAAATGTACACAGTTAAAATTGTTGTGTTCACTTATAGTGGTTGTATGACATTTGGGCTAATTGGCTCTCTTACGGAAATCATGGGTCACAACAGAGGACAGTTACTAACTGAAACTGTTAAGATCGTTGGTTAACCGCAGGTGGAAGCCTGAATTCTCTACCGTGGAGTCACTGGTAAAAGAAATTATTAATTCTGCCGCGTTGAGCAAAACGGACCGCACTTTTGTCGGACCGTGTAACGCAAGTGACGTCAATGAGCCGTTGCCGACGTCACTGATACGTAGAACATCATGTGACGTCTCCGTGAGAAACGAGATGACCTGAACGAGGATGGTGGGTTCTTTGATGGAGAAAACGGACCAATGACAATTTAGGTTGCTAGGGTAGTTTTGCGGGTACCAGGTCGATTTCAGGTCGTAGGGGGCGTCTTGAAGATAGATGAATCGCTCTCCGCAAAATTCTGAGAAGGGAAAAATGGATGCTGTGTTAAATTAACGAAGGAATCGAAACTATTTAAGACCATAGCAGTGGATGGGAATGGTTTTAAAAACAAGTTGAAGAACAACACACGCTTAATTTCAAGCAGGTGGGAAATAAAGTGTGGGATGCTGAAAACTTATTGTAAACACATAGGCCAACAGCACTTCATTAGAGAACCGAGCTCAATAAAGACAACTGTAATAATATGGACTATATTATTATGTGCGTAAGCTCACAATGAGTAACACGCCCTAGAACTGTGTTATTGTCAGTTACACATATGATGAACCAGAATAAAGAACCGATCGATTGAACTAGCTGAGATGTAACCAAGAATATCAGCCTCTTAGCATCTTTATTGATCTCATAACTTTACAACAACCAGCTTGCAAGGATGCACTCGTTGCAATGTCTGAGAAATGTATGATAATGGGGATGGTTTCAAAGTCACCTCTAAACTTAGGTTCAGTGTAAGGGTTTGGTGTTCTTATTAAGGATAAAATAATGGGTTTGCAGGTCCGCGTGCAGGGTTTATATCGACAGGCGAGTCGTACCTGGATAGCAAATTTGTAGTCCTCGATCTGATGTATCATTCCTCACACATATCAGGTCAGGCATGGTGCAAGGTACCTCATCAACTCCGCATACAGCTGAACATTAATACAAAACAAAGACAAAAAAGACAAATACAAATGTTTAGACATGAAAGTTCACAAATGGCAACATTCTGTTGACGTGTGTTGTCGCTGCCATGTCAGCTCCAACCATCAACAAAACCAGAGACAAAAGCAAGAGGTTATTTCATGGAGCTTTTGAAGAAAAAAAAATTGCTGTTTTTGAAGATGAAGAAAATGGAGCTTTTCATACCAATATTAGGCAAACCTCTTCACTAAAGGCATTCTGTAGCTGAAAACAATCATTTTAAGGTTTCGTTTGAGGTATTGCACTGAGGCGTCTATGATTACTCGTGGTTAATGAAAATCCACGAATGAGTTGCTGCCGAGATCCCGACAATCATTCACGTCTATTTAGCCATTTACAAAATATTTTGTGTGGTTTGCTTATGTTTTTCATTTTGAAATAGCATCATCTGTTAGTAAGTCAATAATTATAATTATTTCATGTATAATGTGGGTGACATGGTCATGTAATAGTTTCCACTTAGCAAATTTAAAAAAATGCTTAGCGGATGTTCTTTGACTCAACACGTCCTTGATGTGGAAAAAAACCTTTTAGTCTTTGTTCCAGCTGTATCTTGAATCCCTTCTTCTGTACTCTGATATCCGTCTTGAAGATTAGGAACAACTCATTCGACTTTGATGCTGTCGATATCGGGAACTGCACTCTGAAAATGGAAGACATACCGTACAGTGGGGTCAGAATATGGGGCGCCGCCAAGAGTTTTCTAGAAACAGTTTTCTTGAATCGGCTCGATTAGAAGCATGTACAATTTGTTTTGAAAATGCCCAAACAAATTTGTGGAATACATTTGTCTTCGTGGTCAGCTCACTAAAATGTTGAGTTATATAAACTGACAATATGGCGTCTATGCTGAGCATTAATGCAGGGGGAAAGCTCACGAATCAGTTAAAGTTAAGGCAAACAATTGGTCCTAGATAACATATCTATGCATCATTGGACTTACCCACTCAGCTTTATGTATGGGTCGTCAAATGTGTGACCGTTACCGATATGCAGGAAATCGTATCCTCGTTCAAGATCAAAGTCCAAAAATGTAACCACCACACGGTATCCCACCTCTGCCACCACTAACCACTGGCACTGGGTTAAGCGCGTGTATGGGAGAGGCCAGCGAGGACTTGAAAGCCAATGGGTTTCATTACCTGTGATTTCAACTCGAGAATCACTGCATGGTACTGAAAAAATAATAAAATACGTAATCATGTTCAAATATGTGTGTTGATCTAAGGAAAAGTAACGTGCGTACAGACACGCTTAACTGTGGGAGGAACATTTTCAACGCAAACAAACTGTATGTATGATAAAAACAAAAAACTGTAGCAATTAAAATAATCAACTAATGAGAAATTATATTCCAAGCGTGTACATTTGGTAATTATGACCCTACAAACTTTAATAAAGTGTAGTGGAGGGCTGCTGGTGTAATAAATTGTTAGAAACGACTCCATTGAAGTAATTTAGTTTTACAGAAAGGGGAGATTTTTCACCAAATATTTTAAACCTGGGAAAGGCTTCGGACATGAAAGAACGCAATTCTGCAATAAGGTGTTCTTTCTTTTGTAAATTTCTTGCAAGTACAAATACTAGTTAAATCAAATATCTCGCAGGTTTGTTATTTTGTGCATATATTTGCATACATCTAGTAAGGATAATGGTCATAGATAATTACCAAAACATACACCTTCTTTAAACTGTATAGTAGATTTAGGGGACTTGGTGTTCTTTGTAATTGCTACAATTCTTAGAGAGAAGGGGAGAGTGTAAATGTTCTATTTGCACAGTCGTGAGTTTGTGGATATGTAAAAGAGAAGGGACCCATATTGAAGAAGAGATTACTTGGATGTGTTTGATAGCATACTGACGACAAAGTTAATAATTGTTCGATCAGAGGCCAACGCTTAAAACAAATCGTAGCTTTTGAACGTTTATACATTTATCAACGGGAGATCTTTTCAGTCGAGTTTATTCTTCGTTCAACACCATGCAGTCACCTGGAAACTACGACGCAAATGAGTTGTTGTATAAAAACAAAAATATTTCGCTATGCAAACAGTCAGTCACGAATGAAAAGAAAATGTACAATTGTTTATACTTCTGCTGAGGTTAAACAAACTGACAAAGGTCTGATTACTAGACTTGTAACAGCCGCTTTACACCTAAATGTCCAGTGTGCATGCTCAGCCTTAGATTGATCTTCAACTACGGTTCATACGTATACAATGTTATTAAACTGATACCAAGATGGCTACCGTCT
>JAMKCF010000336.1:0-29201 GCA_023634235.1 Pisaster brevispinus | reverse complement strand
ACGCTAATCCACATTGCAGGATCAGACCCGGGTCTGATCCACCTTTCTGGATCTAGTGTAAACGGGGTCCATGGAGCTTTTGGGAACAGTATCCTCAGTGCTAGAGAATAAGATCAAGGAGGCTGACTCGTTTTTATTTGGAGAAAAATACAGCATTTAGTTTAGCAGGCAGACTGTAGAAAGTCTGAAATCAGATAACAGGTTGAATTTTCTCATCCCTGATAAATAGGTCAGGGAAAGAAATGTCTCACAAAAATTCATTAAAAATTGACGAATTAAAATCAATGACGTTACCTTGAGTAGAGATTGTTTGCATTTCTTGAGCGGTTCATACTTCCTACCAATGCAAATTGAAAAATTGAAAAATAATATATTATCTGGAATGAGATTTGAAGAAAGTGCCAACCCGCCCCACCCTCCCTCGAGGACAACCAGAGAAAAATTCTCGTGGCATAGGAGAGAACCAACGTACAACTCTACTCACCTATGGCCTTAGCCGGGAATCGAGCCTGGGCCATTTTTGAGAGGTGAGCGTTAAATCTCTGAAGGGAGTTGAGGTTTATATACAAATTATCAGGTGTATCAACTAGCCAGTCCAGAATCCATTGAAGTTGGAGTGACACACCCTTTTGGTGAGTGTTTTATTTCACTTTTGTCTTTCTCCTAGGCAGCCCATCTTTTGTTTTGTCTGTTGCTCCCTGGTTTGTTGTCCAGTTTCTTTTTCCTTTGTTTTTGTGGCCCCTTTTTGTGACAGCAGAGAGTAGGAATCATTCTGGGTGGCGGTCTGTTTAAGGATTCGTTCAAACTTCTTCTGCCCCCGGTCCCCATTCTTGTTTAGCAAGATGGAGGTTACCGATGAGGGACCAAGCATCTGGATGATCCTATGGTACAAACACCAAGAGTGAAAAATGCAGAAATAAACAAACTGTAAGTCAAGATAACTCGAGGCTGAACCCCGGATAACCCAGGTAAACCTACAAAAAACCTCAAGGCTTTATATAGAGCCCGAAAAAAAGAACCTGTAAAAATGAGAGTCTATAAAATGAACCAGACTTCAAGATAAATTTGTCCATTGGCACAGGAGAGTAGAAAGTAGTTTTCCCAAAGCAAAATAATCAAACCAGCCTAGAATCTAGGTGGGCTAGACTTGGAGATCATCATTTTACCAGAAGGACTAAAGTGTAAAAAAATTGAAGTCATTTTGAGGTACGGTGGACAGGGTTCTCCCCAGATTTGTTCAAAGCTGTGGGGCATTCTTGACCAAAATTTTGAGATGTTTGGCCAAAGCACGCTAAATTGAAACAACTGTGGAATGTTTTCTACTTTCAAAGCTCTAGTGTTTTAAAACTTCTACAGTGCAATTTGGAGCATTCTTTATGCTTTTCTCTCAAATTTTTTTTGAGAATTAAGGGCCAAAAAATAAATATTAAGAATCTGTGCGCAATTCACACGTATAATCCCGATATGCTAGCTTGTACAAGGGGAGAACCCTTGTGGACGGGCTACTAGGTCACTACTTGGTTTCGGTAAATTTGTCTGTGCCCGCCCATACTAAACAGTGCACTCCTACAGTGTCTACAATAGCTCAAAAAGGCTATGAGTGGGGGAACAAAAGAGTGCCCTCGGTGTTCAAGTTCTTAGCAACGTTTTCGATCACTTTAGGGAGATTTCCATAACTAAGAGTATTGGAGAAAACACAAGGAATATGAACAATTGGTGTACAATACCTGGTTGATTTGCAGAGCTTCTTTGAACCAATCAGATGCCTCGTAGATCTGTCCCCGATTCCGAGCCATGCAGCCCAGATGCAAGTAGCCTAAAAAGAAAATATTAATTTGATCAATAATTATCAATTTCTAATAAGCAATAATCAATGAACAAGTGAGATTTGCAGTTATGTTCATTGCTTAGGTTGTGTGGCAAGTCAATAGCAATCAATAGTTGATTTTCAATACTCAATAGTCAATAACCAAATGATCAAGTGAGAGCTGCAGAGTTAGGGTGATCAACAATCAATGTATAACTACTCAACACCCTATAATCAATACATAAACACTCAATAATCGATAATGAATAATTAAAGGTATAAGACTTGATCCTTGGGAAAAAAGCAGGACAATTTTGTGTAGTACAAGGGCTGACCTACATACAGTACAGGTTAAGGCTTCTATAGAATTTTTGTCTTTTCAGTCCCCGCCCGACAACGTGGGTTTTCATCCCACTTCTACAACTGAAACTTCTTGATTGTCTTCTTCACAAAAGTTAGTGTGATGTTTCCATTGGGATGCGTTGCAGACTATATAATTCAGAGTCAGATTCAGGATGTATATAAAAGAAGTTAATACAAAAATTCACACAATCCTTTTCCAAGCCAAATAGGCCTTTGTCAAAATGCGGCCATCTTGATGTGTCTCCCATTCATATCAAGAACACCAAACCGAGGCTGGAAGGAGAAATAGTCTGGTTCCTTTACGCACGATGCATAGCACATTCCATTAATGTTATTGGATACAGGGAACATGACCAAGATGGCAGCAGCATGATGAAGATCTACCGCTTTTTCTTCCTACCTTTGCCACTGGCTGGTTGCCAAGACGAAAATGCAAAGCTCCAACATTGTTCAGAATTTCTGGTGGGGCGTCTGCCTGGACCTTTCCTTTTAGAATACGAGTTGCTGTGCCATAAGCAGTCAAGACTCCCTAAAACATGTTACAAAAGAAAACAAAAACAAGTCAATATTTGTGTATAGTCATTACAGATCTGTTGGAATGATTCTGAAGAAAAAGAACTGTTATGGAAGCATCTCAAAAGTCAGGTATGTTTTTGGCTTCGAAGAACGATTCCGTTGGCACAGAGCCCAAAATCCATTAGACCCCCAGAACATTCTGATTAACTGGATCATTGAATGTTTCAGCAGCTCAACAGACCAAGGCCCAATTTCATATAGCCTGTAATCACAAAAACTGGCTCAGCAGAAACAGGTTAACAACCAACATTCCATGAAGTTTACATTGTTGCCACTGGTACCCCGCTCATTTCTTACTAAGTAAAGAAATTTGCTAAGCATAATTTTCTGCTTAACGGCTTTATGAAGAATGCCCAGTCCATGAGCACATGCTAGAATGCGTATCCAATCTCATTAGAGACTGTACATAGAATTATGAGCTCTCACAGAGTTACTGCACGTGCACGCACTCCCTCCACATAGTATCTATGCAGGCGAAGCTTGAACTTTGGGGAAAAATCCACACGACCACGTACACGTCTTGTGGCTCAAAATTTTTACTGAACCAGAATTTTTTGTTACAAGACCAGAATCAAGATAAGAAAAACCTTCCTGACCCAGTTTAACGTGCATTTAAGTTAACTGCATTTATTTGATTTTTATTTGTCTTCATGGGTATTAAGTATACTTCATGATGTCAGTACTCAGTAGAATTGAAAGGTATATATCAGACTCAAAGTCAACATTTGAACATATTACTTTTTGGGTCAAGATGTTACATAGTGAGGTATTATTCTTCATTAATATTCAATTAAAAAACACAAGACCGCATGACTTGTCCAGTCAAAAGTTTACTGGCCCGACACCAAAACTACTGGCCTGGGGTCTGTTGTCCAGTGTAAAATTCGAGCCCTAGCAGGGTGCATGTGCTCACGAAGTAACTGGGTGAGAGATCACAATTCCATGTACAGCCACAGGACTGCTTCGATCGAGACGACAAAAACAACTTTTAAAAATGTGAAAGAACATACCGGTACTTCGGTGAGTTCCAAGATCTGAGCCAACTCAATCCATGCCTCGACATCTTCCGGGAACTGATCGACGACCTTCTGGAGGTGACCCTTGGCAGTCTCCCTCTTGGTCTCATCACTGGATGTCACATAGAGAGACCCAAGAATCTTCATGGTCTCATAGTTACCTGGTTGGGCTTTCAGTACCTTCTCGAAGCACTGGGCAGCCTGGTTTGAAACAAGAGGAGTGCATTTGCTTTTTGTCAACATAGTGCTGATTTACAGGCAAAATTATCAAGAAAGAAACAATCAAAGTCACCTTTCAGCTGACTAATGTCAACTTTTTGAGAAAACGAAAAGAAAAACAAATTAATTAATTTCAACAATAAACTTTTTGAGGCTTTGCATGGTGAGGTATAAATGTATATTCAGTTTGCGGTAACACCACGTGTATATGTGAGCTGGGTGCGCTCTGTTCTGTACTTTATTCTGGCTGGAAAGGAGAGGGAATGGAGAAACAGCGGTTGGAGTTGGTGGGATATAACAGCACTTTGATTAATTAAAGAAACAAACAACTAGCCAAATACATTACAGCTATTACTGTAGAAATGTGTCCATCCATAATCACATTACACTAAACCATAAGGGTTCAAGAAGATGAAGGGTTTCAAAAGTAAACACTTAATTGTTGATCTCACTTTAGTTCAGAATAAAAGATAGATAAATTAAAACAAAAGATACAAAAAAATGAAAAGCAAACTTATCCCCAATTGAACAATCTCTATAAAAGAACTAAACATTGAGTTTTTGTTTGCTACAAAAACAAGGTGTTCGTGATCGATTTCATCAAATTATGATTGAACCTGATTTGTGCCCTTTGTAATGCCGTGTAGTTAGTAAAAATCCAATGTGTGGTTCAGGAGTTATGATTATTTCAAATATTGAATTTGATCATCCGGTTTGAACCGGAAGTCAAAGTCAAATTGGGTCGCATTCTGTGTGTCATTTCTTAAGTTGATAAATACATTCCCAATGATGTAAAGATTGTTTTAAAAAAATGTGTGCTTTGGAAGTTATATTTTTTTGAAACATTAATGTTTAGCTTCCGGTTTGAACCGGAGGTCAGGGTTAAATGAGGTTACACTGTGTATCGTTTGTTAAGTCTTAGGAGCTTTTTCTGAGGACGTATACTTGATAAAAATATTACATGAACTATCATTAATTGGGTGTGCAATATACAATGAAATAGCAAGCGACGCCAACTGTATTCCTACTTGCAGTGTATGTGACTTAAAATAACGGAATTGTTGATGTAATATAAAACAAATCTTATATTGCTCACTTTAGTTTTTGTTGTATCGAGCGTTAAGGACCCATACAATAGGACTTTGACCCTTCAACCATCCAACTACCCAAGTAACTCCTGACCATGATTTAAAAAATTCTTCTGGAATAAAAGTATATAAATTTCTGAATAAACAAGTAGTAAATATTTTTTAACTTGAAATTTGCAACTGACCTTCCAAATTTAACCTTTTGTTCCACAATTTATTAATTATTCAGACCATCACCCCCTTTTAAATTATATCCTTTGTTTTCCAAGTACCCCAAATTGTCTAAACAAATGTGTTTAGGCCACCAATCCTTCAGTTTGAAAATTTCCCCAAAGAACCCAACTAAACAATTGGTAACAGGGGCCGCACACTTTGTTTACAAGTACATCCGAGTATGGACAGTGGATGAGTGTGACGTTTTGCGGTTGACCAATCAGCGATCAGGAAATCCATAAGGGACCATGGCGGCATATTCACCAACAGACGTTAACGTTAAATTGTGAGAAGTGTTGGCAAAACGAGCACCCTGACTCAGCTAAATGAAATCAAATGTAAAATGTACAGCATTTAGAATATAACCTTATCTATTCGGCCCGTCCAACGATACGTTGTGGTAACATTGAAAATTAGTAGTAAGTACCATGTTTTACGAGGCAAACTGTTTCGTTTTGAAACAAAATGTGTGAGTCAATTTTAGAACTAGTAATTGACAACAAAATCATAAAATTGTACAACTGGATTGAAGGTCGGTTATTCATCTCTATAAATCTGTAAATATTTTGGCAGAAAATTACTTTGATCACAAGAAATTGGTGAAATTCCTGAGACTACACCACGCTCATTAAATATTCATGGAGAGGTCAAGCTCCGAAACTAGTGCATACGTTGCAGATAAAAGGAATGGATATTGTGTGCAGGGCGGACTGACTGCATAATATAGCTGTTCAGTACTCAATACTACACGTGCAGTACACACGTGGCTGTATAGGTTAGGCGTACATTGTATTGGCATGTAGGCCTACATTATCGGTTGTCATACAACGTGGTTCAACAGACTCGTTCGCTTTGACGTCCAGTTTCAACCCGATGCAAAGATTAAAATGTTATCATCTCTGTGCAAAAGTTTGAGCAGGATTACTCATCTATAACGTGATACAAAATTTATGTTGAAATATTACGTAGTTTTTTAGATCAGAATGTTTACAATTTTTCAACTTCCGGTTTGAACCGGAAGTAAAGGTCAAATGGGGTCAAGTTCTGTGCAGCATTTACTGATCTTTTATCGACCTGTCCGGTGATATGTAGATTGTCCAAATCCAACTTGTGGTTCATGAGTTATGATCTTTTTAAAATAATAAACTTTGATCTATTGTAATTCAATACCCAATGACATCTTTATGACATCATCAAGTTTGTGTGGTCTTGATAATGAGGTTCAGATGTGTTATGAGTTTCAATGTTAAATTCAATTTCAATCTTGAGTTATGACCAAAAAATTGAATTTTTTTCGAAAAAACACAAAGGCAGACTTTGACCTTTCGGTACGACCGGAAGTAAAGGTCATGCGATTTTGATGTTAACTTTTCAAATGTTGCCGAGGTATTGATCTATCAGATGCCCAATTATGAGCATCAAAGCTTTAAAATTCACGAAGATACAGCGAATAGCAAATGGTCAGTTTTCAACTTTGAAAACCTTGTAATTCGACACCTGATGACGTCATCATGATGTCATTAATTCTGTGCCGTCTTCGTATTAAGGTTCAATTGTCTGATAAGTTTCAAGGTTCAATTCAGTTTCAATCTTGAGTTATGCTGTATAGAGAAGAGTTCCGTGGAAGAAGAAGAAGAAGATGGAGAAGAAAAAAAAACAAAAACAGAACAATAACAAGAGGTGTTCGTGCACATGTTGCACGAACACCTAAATAATGAGAATTTTACTATTGTAAAGAAACACTTGGTAATTCAACACTGCAGCTAATCGGTTTACTGTTAGACCAAAAAAATAAACCTCTCTTATAATAAATAAGAATGAGCAGTTCTCGCCCTCTCTCTGGTCACTTTATCTACACTAGACTAAAATAAAGAAAGACATAAGACAAGCAAAGAAAAACTTAACAGAGATTAAAACCACTAAAATAAACAACAGGCCAGAGCCAGGCCTTCTGCATGTTAAATCAGGCCCCCAGGGCATCGAGTTATTACCCTACTGTGGTCACTACTAATCCTATGGCCACCTAGGGCTGGGGCTACCCTGCCATACATCTCACACTACATAACCTATAGTATACAATCAAATGGGGGCACAGGCTAAAAACATGAAACCAATATCTACATGTAGGTACTCCTAAAATACTCAAAGTTAAATAAAAGTCTGTACAGTAAAGTAAACATTAATGGATCCTATAACTCAAAAGGAAAACCTAGAACAAAAGACAATCCTAAGAATACACTCCTGTTTGAAGAGAACTTATACGCATAAAATTTCACTCCTGACCAAAAGGCTGTTAAATTGTATAATGAACAACTTATAAAAACTGTAAACACTTCAAAGTTAGTGTATGCCAATTCTTCAATTTAAAGTTGATCAAAAAATATGTCCACTCTATCTATACACTATCTTCTTCTATTAAATGATGAACACTAGATATTAAAAAAAATACGAAGTAACTTTTCCTACCTGGAAAGGAGAGGGGATAGAGAAATAGCTGTTGGAGTTAGTGGGATATAACAGCACAGAAGCCACCATGCTAGGCCCCACCAACCCCACCACTGGATCAACCAGTTCAAAGGTCAACATGGACAGTCCACTTTCCAGCAGGGGTTACCAAAACAATAGAGTTTGTAATGAGTGAATAAGACCTATGGATTAAATGGAGTTAACATACAACAACAACAAAATAGAGGGTGGAATATTTCAGAAATGAGGGGCCTCATTTACATATATCTACTAGCTATGTAGATTTGTTCTTAAACAACTAGGTCTTGCTTTTTATTCTACAGCCGGAAAAATTGAGAGACTACTTCGGGAGATTACTTAGTTCTGAAAAGAACTGTCCAGCTTATTAGCTACTACCTGGGCGGAAGGTAGGAAATCGGCCGGGACTACTACTTTAGCTTAATAGTGGATCGGATCGAGGGGACTTCTCGTTATTAACTTCATTGCCACGGAGTGAGTTCTTAATTGGTTAATTGGTCTCAACGTTTCGACTAGCTTGCTCTAGTCATCGTCAGGAGACAAAAAAGACAATTCCAGTTCTACAGGAGTCCAGTGTTGTAGGTCTCAAGACCTGCAGGTCTGTTCTCGAGACCATCTTGAGACCTTTTTGTGGTCTCAGTCTTGGTCTAAGTCTTGGGCTGCAAAAGTCTCGGTCTGGGAAGGGCTGGTCTCAGTTCCGGGTCTCAGATGTTAAGATTTCGGTCATGGTCTCGATCTCAGACTTCCAGGTCTGGACTACAACACTGCAGGAGTCCTTACAGTAATACATTACAGAGATTTACAATCATTCTCTTGACTCACAATCGCGTTCTCACATTCCCCCTGGTGGATGTACATCTGCCCCAAACCAAAGTGCGGCAAAACGATTAGCTGTGGATGCAAACTGGGTGGCTTGCATGGTAGTAGTACTGGAAAGCTTGGTCGTGGTCACTGTAGAGAGGAACGCAGAAGGTTATTGTCCACATAAATCCATCAGAATTCAGCAGCCGCGTCCTGGCCGAGCAGTCAACCACACCAGACACAAGCTCTGGTGTTTCTGATCTGGGCCCAATTTCATAGAGCTGCTTAAGCACAAAAACCAGCTAAGCACAACAAAATTATGCTTACCAGAATAAGGTTACCAGCCAAACTACCATGACTGGTATCCTGCTCATTTCTGCTAAGCAGAAAAATGTTAAGCAATATTTTCTGCTTAAGCAGCTCTATGAAATTGGGCCCAGAGTTTGATTTGAGTCTTGGTCTTGATACTTGCGTCCTTACCTGCTTACATGCCTTAAGCAAGACACTTGAGCATTATCACTTCATGTTTTGGACGGGATGTAAAAAAGTGTTTTGTGTAATGAGTGTAGAAGAACCTAGTACACTTAATTGTAAAGAGAGGGGGTTTTCCCTAGTATTTTGGTTTGATTTGGCACTTAATCCAAACAATACGCTGGCTTGTACATGGGGAGAACCATGAGTGGGGTGGGAATCCTTACCTGTACATGGAAGGCTCTTGTGAGTTGGTAGCAGCTTTCCGCCTGTGTTGCTTCATTGTCTGTACTGTGGAATGCATGCAGAGCAAGATGTTGCACCTTCGTATAATCCTAGATAATTACAAATAAAACTTGGTAAATAAAGAATTAATCCTGGTTAATGACGAGTTAGTCCAGGTTAAATACAAATAAAGCTTTGTCGATGACAAATTCATCCTTGTTAGTGAAAAATTCATCCTGATTAATGATGCGCTAAAACTGGTCAATGATAAAATTAAACCTGGCTATCATTCGATACTGAAAAGTATAACTATTAAACCTGGTTACGTCAAGTGAGTCATAACCGATAACCAATAACCAATAACCAATGACCGATATTAATAATCCATAACCAATAACTATGGGGGATGTGTTTAACTCCATGAGTTTGATTCTTTCCTGCAATTGGATAATAGAAATTTTGAAAATGAAAACCAACTTTTGGGGCCTTTTCAAAATCTAGACTTGGACTTCGCCATCAATCTTGGAGCAGTGTGCATTTTTGGCCTGAGCCGAGGTTTGGAAGTAGCTTCTTGAGGGACGTTACCTTCTTAAAGAAGAAATGATTTGCAAAATGGTTGAGCACCATAGGGTTGCTGGTGTCTATCATGTACGCCTTGGAGAGAAGCTGGACTCCAGTCCGTATGGAATCTGTTCCTTTACTGTCGATTTCTAGGATGGCGAGGCCAACGATGGTGCCCACACACTTCAGATCGAGTTCCAGGGCCCGCTAGAAGGCCAGGCGTGCTTTCTCTGGTTTGTTTAGCTTATTGAAGCAGTGGCCAATACCAAGGCGAACAGCAGCTGTGTTTAATAGTATCAAAAATATGAAAATGTCATTAACTGTCGTTGATCACTAGATGAATCCAATAACAACTGAGAGACATCGCCGATGAAAAGTTCTGAAACTAGGACCCCAATTCTAGGAGGCATGATGAAACGATGGCTTTCCACTAGATTTCAAGGAGCTTTTACGAGCTGTACCCTCAGCACTAGAGAAGTACATCAGAGATAATGGTTCTCTTAAGAAGAAATTAACAGCCATTTTCAGAGTATCTTATCTCCCAATATGTAGCATAATTTTATCCCTTTGGTTTCATATTCCCCAGAGTTGCCTCCTCCCCAGCAGTTTTCACATTTTTTTAGTAGTTACTCATCTCAACTTCTGTCTTGTCAGATTACTTGTCCCCATCTTTGTCTTGTAATAATTAATTAACTAAGTTAACTACTTCATTAAATAATTAAGTTGTTTTTCTTTCTTTTTCTTGTTTTCTTCTAAAGGCACTCCACTACAAGCCTTGGCTTATGAGGATCGTGCCTCCAAAATATTGTCTTTTGCATTCTGTTATATGCACTGTTCAAAATGGAAATAAATGTTATATTGAACTGAATTGGCAGACGTAAAAAGTCTCAACTCGGGCAAAAGTCTGAAATTTCTCATCCCTGAAGAGTTTCTCTTCAATAAAGGAACAACTTGGAGACAGCTGATTGAGATTGTACCTGGGCAGCTAGGGTTTGTCCTCAGAGCCTTCTTGTAGAACGCCAACGCTCCTCGGTAGTCTTTCTTATTGAAGGATATACAAGCTTTTCCTAAAGCAGGCATGCAACTGCCCGATGAAAAAAAAAAGAGGAAAATTTTCAAAGGCACAATACCACACAATACGCCATTTCGGGTTTGTCGTGAAGGTACAATTGGTTGTGCACTGGACACTTTATCCTCAAAATCTCCCATGATTGATACTTATTTATCTAAACACTCAAAGGTGCATACAATTGTCGAAGCTATAAAGAAAATTGGGAAAAAAAAGAAAAAAAGAAGAAAAAAAAAACGGAAACTGAAGTTCAAAAATTTGCGTTTTTGAACGATCTTATCCCCTAATTTCTGCTCTTAATAATACCAAAGGGGAAATAAAGAACAAGTTTTGCAACTATCTTGATGCTGTATAACTGAAATTATAACATGCACTTTTGATTAAAAGGGAAAACAATTATTTTGTTTGAAATTTTCTAGATCATCTCATCCAAATGTCCATGTCATTGCTTTTGTGACCTTTTGCGCTTGTACCCACTCTCTTTATTGTCCAATTTTGTGATAGCAGTTTGCTCGATTGTCATGGTGATGCAAACAGTGATGACGCTATTATAACTTACCCAGTAGAGCAGGGATGTTGTTCTGTGAGTGGTTAAGGAAAAAGTTAAATTGTGCATCGGCTTGGTCCATCTTGTCACCTTCAAGGAGGCAGAAACAAGCACGTCCAAGAAGATGGCTCTGAAAATAAAGAGACAAAAAGTTCTTAAACTCCCCTACTCTTGGTAATAGACTGTGCAAGTCTCGCGCGTACTGGAACGAGAAAACACGAGTGGTGACGACTGGTGTAGCGGAGCCCTCTTCAAGCTGTGTCTGGTCACTCACAGTCGTCTCACTTGGCAGATAACGTATTTTGGGACACTTTCTTTTCTTCTTATTCTGTAAGATACATGCATAATACAAAGTTTAATAAATATTTAAATCAATTTGTTCACACCCATTTCCCTTGAAACACAGATGCAAAGTGTTACCCAAACTAAATAAGTATTATTAACAAAGTGAAAGACCTCATTTTAATTTTATGAACTTTCGTAGAACAAAGATGTGACATCAGGAAATGATATGCCACAAAATATGTAACTATAATCAATCAATGAATCAATTCATGAAAAACCTATCCACATAATTTCAGATGTTCATGTGTTACAGCTTAATAAGCAACAATTGTGGGAAATGAGAAATGAATAGTGACCATCTTGCTCATGAAAAATTGGGGACAAATTCAACTTTTTTCTTCATTTTTCTGTAAACATAGGATCTAAGTTGCCTTTAGAAAATAAATATTCTTGATTAAAAAACATTGGCTTTATGTACATGTTGATTATGATTGAAATGCTTAAAGCCAAGTAAAAGTAAAAAACCTACCTGCTGGAGATGGAATGGAAAGTCAAATACTGTCGGTTCTGCATGGGCTCTTAGTCACATTGTTAAACCGGGTCCTACTAAATACCGTCAACATGAATTGCACCATCTACACACCGTCAACACGCCGTCAACATATCCAAAAAACGTTATAATTCAGCAGAAGCAGTATTGGAACCTTAAATACTGGTCAATACGACATTTGGCTTAACAACAGGATGTTAAATGTCTAAAATTTGCCATTTTCAGTTCACCAAAATTTTCCCTATGTGTAGCTCTACGAAATCGGCAGCTATTTCGCCTCAGAGGAGCGCGGACCATACCATTACACTAAAGAGACAATAATATCACACAACACACCGATAGAGGGCGGTCGTTACGTGTGAATCTGGCAAAAGGATACCCGGGGCAAGAAATAAAATAATACGAAGTTAACAGTTCTATGCCTCTTTTGTTGAATTAGAACTTATTTTGGGTGTTTTGATGGTACTGATCGTGTTGTGTTGACGGTATTAGGTGTGTTGACGGTATTTAGTAACCCGTTAAACCAGTCTTATCAAAACAAGACTCTTCAATATGATTTGAGCAGAGAACAGATCTCTTGGATGGCTTCCATTTGTCACGCTTCATATTTACAACCCATCTCTGAGTGAAAGCAAGATGACGAACAGGAAAACTGAAATAAATGGACAGAAGACACTTTACTAACGATTCCTGGCTACAACTTACATAGGCCCTGCTTTGTTTGAAAAAATTATAAAATAAATCAATAAACAAATAGGTATTAAAAATAAATATGCACTTCAAGAATGTGTTGAGACATCGGATTTAGTTTTTTGACTGAGGGTTACTTCATAATGAACTAGAAGAGGATAAATCGTGTAAGCAGATGAGGCTATCTCTCTTTTCTACACCAAGTTTTGTAGACAGATTTTAGTTTGTTCCAAAACCCACATTAATATGAATGATTTTTACACTCTCATTTTACACTTTTCACTAAAGCACAGGGCCACAAACAATCTGAATTTATAGCATGCACAGAGTCCATATAATCAACCACCAATCACTGATCAAGCCTTTGAATGCCTAGGCCTACTAAACTATAGTATTTGTTTCTAACAAAATATGGTACACAATACTATTACAATACCATACAGAGTACACACACAGCGAGTGTGGTTCGCGTGCGCTTGAACAGTTTCGTGGTAGATACCATTGAGCAAACAGGGGTGTTTTAATTCCGTGTAACTTAAAACTCTCACGTTATTAATGCAACAAATTTGATGCAGAAAGGAACAAGCGACGTGTTACTATTCTGTTTATTATGAATAAATCACTCATGAAATTTTAATTAACTTTCCAGAACATTTTAAACAAAACAAAAGAGCCACGCTGTGGCTAAATAATGGTACTCTGATAATTCCACCCTGTACCAATGGTGGTACCGTCAATGTCATCGCCACACACAAAAAACATACACGCAGCAAGTGAACAATTTTCAAGAGAAGCAAAACATATCTTGCTATTCTTAAAATGTGTGACACTATCTTAGAACAAAAAATGTTAACATTATTGATTCTGTTCAAATAAGTTTTTCCAGTTAAACCTTCCAATAAAAAAAGTGCATGAATTTACCATTTTATTTTTTAGAAACATGCGTTGGAGTTTTAGAGTTGACACGGACGTTTAATAGCAACAGCTGTTTTTCATTGGTCTGAATTTCAACTAAAAAATGACGTTGGAAAAACTTGTCCAATCAGAAAATTTGTTAGAGCAGTGTGTTGGTCAGGATGTACACTTCCCAAATCCGTTTTGAACTAAGCAATTAGCCGTCGGGTTGCTGAAATAAGTTAACATAAGAGCCCTCATGTGGCTAGATTAGGTAGACTTTAGGAATTTCTCCATACAAAATTGACCAAGACTGGACGTAAAACCATCAAAATGACGTGGCAAAATGTGTTCTGAATGTAAAATAAATATGACATGACAAAGGAGTAGATATTCAAGATTATTTTACCGTTTTGAACTAGTTTGTACTAAGCCTGTGCGTAAACGGGGTTTTTTGTAACCGTGTAACCGTTTCCGAAACGGTCGGTTACACGTGTAACCGACCGTTTCAGAAAAAAATGGAGTTCAAAAAAATTGGTTCAGACGACCATTCTCTATGAGACGACCGAGCACGATGTTCACTGCCATCGAACGGATTTTCGTCGGGGATGAATCACATAATGGAAACTTACTTGTATGTGAAATTGTATCCAGTGAAATAAACAATCTTTGTCGTTCAAGTGTCCGTGTTTCTTTATCAATAAAGTGCATTTTTAAGCCGCCGCACTGGCATACTGCACAGGCTTGGCGCAACCGCAACAAGAAAGCTGACGTGACGCAACACGTGACCTGACAGGTGACCGACACCGAACCAGATTACTCGACAGTGTTGATTGGATAAGAGTGGTTACAGTACATGAGCAGTGATAGGTCAAGAAGCAGCCAGCGTGCACTCTCCCACCGTTTTACCCTGTTATGTTAAGTATAATATTTCTAAATCCGCTACCTTTGTGGAAGCCGCCTTTATCTAGCTAAGAAAGTTGGACGCTTTGGTGCTTCGGCTGTCATTTATCTACTCAAAGAAAGTTCAGTGTCGGCTAGTTTCCTTTGAAGGTGAACCTGCTATTGAACGCACGCACTCTCAATGGGCCAAACCTGTCCAAGATTTTCTTAAGACTTATCTTGCCTCTATTGTCTGCCACTTACCAGGGTCCCCTCTGTGGTTTCTTTCGTAGACAAAACATGAAGACGAAGACTATTATTCGCGGCGCACCTCGAAGTCGAAGATCTGACATGTTTACGATCACGCTCGACGAAAACAAATAAAAATAAGAACTGACAGGAGAATAGAAGATCGCAACTTGCGGTCTAAAACATTTACAGATTTACTAATTTCAACAAAGCACCATTTTTGGAACTGGTTTTACGGTTACCCGAACCGAAAAAACGTAAACGTGTAACCGAGTAATCGGTCGGTTAACCGTGTAACCGTGTAACCGTCACAGGCTTAGTTTGTACGATAAAGGGTTCCTGAGATATGATTGCATTTATCCACCAAACTTGTGTTTTCCAGTAAATTTGTACACGTAACGAATGCGCGCGCGAACCGGCGAATGTATTCAACAGAAAGTTTACATGACAAATTCATATGTCAGCCTGAAATTCCCCTAAAATAAACATTCACGAAAAAAAGATAGATACTTACAGATGGTATGTCTTTCCACATCCACGGGAGTATCTGTTAGTGCAGTTTAATGCCGCACAAGTAGGCATTTTGCTGAATAATTTCGGCTAAAAACAGGATTGTATGCACAGATGTGCATGCCCCACGCTGTTTGTGTGGTTGTTATAGGTGTTTCAAAATGGCGTCTACCGAGCTGCGGTGACTTCAATAAGAAAATTAAAACACATGCAGTACAGGGAGGTGACAAAACTCTCATTTGGCTACTTTCTGTCGGTAAATCCCTTATTTTATCCGAACGAAAACTGAAAAACTGGTTATAAATTAACAATTTTTATTTGAGAATATAGACATTCTATAGCTATAAAATCATTCCAAAACTTTAAACAAAGAAAACAACATCGGTGAATGCTAGAAAATAAGCCAGAGACAATATGCGTATGCGGATGTCTTCTTGTTATGTACTTGATTGATAGGCTTTAAATAATAATAAAACATATTTTGAAAAGAATTTGTAGCCTACTCTTCGTTTTCAGTTAAAGTGTAAGTTAAAGCCCAGAGTCTTGAAGACTGTTACACTGGGCACACCAAACTTTTGAGCTGTCTAATTTGGTCTTCTAATCAGTGGTTTATTACGCACAGTTATAACAACCCCATTTCTATAAACTCGAACGTTGACGATCACCACATGGTAAATCTGTTCGTAAAACACCTGGATTTTATATCCCTCTATAAAACATTTTTACTTTCAAGTGTTGGTTTTCCCATTTTTTCTATCAACAACCCTCCAGCCAACCCGTTCACTCTTTTATCTTCATAGGGCCTACACCTCTTCTTACCTATATTAGTCAGGTGGCTTAATGAAAAAATCGTGACACGCCGGATTAAAGCACCAAACTTTGCACACTTGTTTTAGGGGTCCCATAGAAGCATAATTATTAGATAGGGGGGTTCCTGGTCTGTCATCTCCAGGGCCCAAATTCATGGCTCTGCTTACCGCCGAACTCAGCGCTTACAATCACCATTCTCCGCTTACTGTGCAGGCACCAAATTTCTCCGCTAGCTGTGTAAGCCAAGAATGTCTTGAAATGTGGAGTACGCACGCGCACAAGCAAAAATTCTCTGCTAACCCGTGAAATATGCTTGACGTAAGCAAAGAATTCCCTGCTTCCATAAGCGCCAATTCTTTGCTTACGGTATTAAAGCAGAGCTAGAAATTGGGCCTAGGTTAGTAAACTAAAGGGATCAACTTTTTCCACATATAGCTCTGCCAGTGAGTGTCTGAAATAGAAGCTAAATGGTCATTTGTTATCAGTTTTAATGATTTGCGGAAGCAGCCCTCTATTGGTGAAAAATTGACAGGCAGTATTATAATACCACATGAACTTTGAAGTCATTCAGACCTTGATTTAGGTCACCCAAACCAGGCTTCTGTTTCTCTCTCCCTATACCAACCTCCCACCCCCATTCTCTGCTTCGTAACCACTGTTTAACCTGACCATCGGCTCCAAGTTTGTCAAAAACACGACCTGACCTTGCCTACTATTCTACACAATCAGCAGACTTCAACCCGTGGCAGTGTCACAACACATGCGCAGGCGCATGGCATCATGTTGGTCGATGGTCCGTTAGACGTGGCGTGTCGTGGCCGAGCGGATAAGAGCACCGGAGTCAAGCTCTGGTGTTTCCGACTCAGCAGAGTGTGGGTTCGAGTCCCGGTTGTGACACTTGTGTCCTTAACCAAGACACTTAACCATTATTGCTTCGTCCTTCGGATGGGACATAGGCCGTTGGCCCCGTGTGTTGTGTAATGCACGTAAAAGAACCCAGTACACTTATCGAAAAGAGAAGGGGTTCGCCCCGGTGTTCCTGGTTTGATTGGCTGCATATTGTGCCACAGCACCTTGTAAACCATTACATGGTGCTATGTAAAAGAGTAGGTCTCATACTTTGAACGAAGCCCCACATACCTTGCAGGAAATTAATGTTGAAACGCCTTGAGTGTCTTTGACTGACGGATATGAGCGCTATATAAGAAGCCATTATTATTAGATGTCGAGTACTTACACGCTTGCAAACCACAAACGATCATTGCAACTCTATCGTGCTTACTGCAAAAACATCATACTAAAACGGCTCAGGACTTTATTGTTGCAACTAGAGACACAGGAAGGAGGCTGGACCTCTATATAAATAGGACGAGCACCACCAGAACACACCAAAAACAAAATACCACGATGACGTCACAAATTATAAAACAATCTCCTGTACTATTTTTAATCCTCCAGCACACAATACACAATACACAGCAATGACTTATTATTAATGGCAATACAACAATATCTAAAAACAAATAATTATGCGAGGATAAAATATCATCAGCAAAAACTTATTACAAGTTGGCTCTAAATATCATGGAATAACTACAACATTAAAAAAATAGTTAGTGGCCTGACATTTTGACCTCAGCAGAGTCTTTCTCGAAGGCTAAATGACAAGACTACAAACATAAACAGAAAACAACTTAAACAATACAGGTGTAAAAAAAAGCAGTCGAGTGGACATAGATGTTAGAAATGAAAGCAAACAGAGAGAGAGGCAGGATGAACAGAGAGGAGGAAAACAAAAAGGGGGATTGGGGGAGGGGCTGGTTTGACCACAAAAGGTAAGGAATACAAAGGACAAAATAAATGATTTGAAGAGGGAGAGAAAACTTTTTAAGGCTTTGCATGTGTGAAGTATCAATATTTGTTCGGTTTGTGGTAACACCATGTGTATATCTACTAGCTATGTAGATTTCTTCTTAAAGAACTAGGTCTCGCTTTTTATTCTACTGCAGCGGAGTAGATTTTGGAAATCGGGAGACTACTTCAGGAGACTACTTAGTTCTCAAAAGAACTGTCCAGCTTATTAGCTACTACCTGGGCGGAGGGTAGGAAATCGGCCGGGACTACTACTTTAGCTTGATAGTGGATCGGACCAAGGGGACTTCTCGTTATTAATTTTACTGCCGCAGAATGAGTTCTTATTTGGTCTCAACGTTTCGACTAGCTTGCTCTAATCATCGTCATCGCAGTTGAGACCAAATAAGAACTCACTCCGCGGCAGTGAAGTTAATAACGAGAAGTCCCCTTGATCTGATTCACTATAAAGCTAAAGTAGTAGTCCCGGCCTATTTCCTACCCTCCGCCTGGGTAGTAGCTAATAAGCTGGACAGTTCTTTTGAGAGCTAAGTAGTCTCTTGTAGAACTAGGTCTTGCTTTTTATTCTACTGCCGCGGAGTAGATTTTGGAAATCGGGAGACTACTTCAGGAGACTACTTAGTTCTCAAAAGAACTGTCCAGCTTATTAGCTAATACCTGGGCGGAGGGTAGGAAATCGGCCGGGACTACTACTTTAGCTTGATAGTGGATCGGATCAAGGGGACTTTTCGTTATTAACTTCACTGCCGCGAAGTGAGTTCTTATTTGGTCTCAACGGCGATGACGATGACTAGAGATAGCTAGTCGAAACGTTGAGACCAAATAAGAACTCACTCCGCGGCAGTAAAGTTAATAACAAGAAGTCCCCTTGATACAATCCACTATTAAGCTAAAGAAGTAGTCCTGGCTGATTTCCTACCGTCCGCCCAGGTAGTAGCTAATAAGCTGGACAGTTCTTTTGAGAACTAAGTAGTCTCCTAAAGTAGTCTCCCGATTTCCAAAATCTACTTCGCGGCAGTAGAAGTAAAAGCAAGACGTAGTTCTACAAGAACAAATCTACGTAGATAGTAGATATACACATGGTGTTACCTGAAAACGAATATACAGGGAGAGAAAAGTAATTGATTAGTGAATGAGGCAGACTGGAGAGGAGAATCTGTGGTAAAAAGGAGAAAGCAAAGACAAAAAGTTATAAGACGCATTATCCATAGCTTCTCCCTACTCAGACGAACAGTCTCTGTGGTTTCCTGGTGCCTCATAAAGCCCTGTAAAATCATGACAGAAATGGAGTGATTAGGAACATTGAAGTGACGTCCCACACGGGTGTATCCAGCTAGTGGATGTTGACTCTGGATCTGTAAACACCTGCAAAAAACTGTTGAGAGTTGTGCAGGCAGAAAATAAAACACATACATGTACAATTAATTATCTTATACAATGCAAGTATGTCAATAAAATGTCAATACAAATGAAGGCAACTCCTAAATATTATGTCTCTAGCAAATAACAATTATCTCAAAGAAAGCAAATGCATGAGTGCGTGATCGAAGAACATATAATATATAGCATGACACTGGATGGGCAAGAAGGCATAAGTTACCTAACACACAGGGCCCACTAATCATCATCATTCACACAACAAACTCACAAACCTATGCCTCCAAGTCGAATCCCACCAGCCAAACCGCAGTCAACACCCCCATGCATTCCATTTCAAGTATTACACATAATTATTATTATTATTATTAATATTAATATTAAAATATGAACCTGGTCGGATGACAAGCAGATAATAAATTATACAGAAATAAATACATTTAGTTTATACATTGAAAAAAGCTGCCGTCCAACCACCCTGATGTCCGACAATTTACAGGAAAATGTCTTTTTCTCTCAGGCTCTCTGCAACCTTGGAAACACTTGTCGTCGGCAGTTTGGGATTTTCGATGACTTCACTCCCCTCCGAGATCCAAGTGAAAGTGTTTGCATCCCCACAGAAGACAGACGCTTCTTGGGTTATCACATCCAGTGTCTGAACACACACAAAAAAGACAAGATTTCACTATGTCAGTGGAGCCAGGTTGCGATTTAATTTTTTGAGTAGTGCAATAAGTGAACGCAAACAAAAATTAAGTGAAATACGACGTTATCCCGTGCAGCAAATTGTGTGCTTGCTATAGTGTGTTAGATATGAACTTTCGACCTATCAAGTTACGACCCAGTGTTTTTGTATAACTTTAATGCACGTTTGCCTAAAACATATGGCTAAAAGCCACTCTTGGTAACAGGTTACGTACAAGATGAGAATAACTCAGGGAACTAAAGGTAGGAATTGCATCTGAAATCAGTTTAGATTGTAGGATGGAGAAATTTGTTGATGTTAAAGGCAAGGAGTTACAAAGACATGTACATGGAATAAAGCTGTTGGAGTGGGTTTTTGTTGTACATCTCAGCCAAGCAAGATTAACAAGCAGAAAGCCTGGTTTAACACTCAAACATCCTGATAGGAGAAACCAGGTCGGACACACTGGTAGCACGTTTACCTTAATGATAGACGAAAAATACCTGAATATCACAGGGATGATAAACAGTTAGGTACAGTTAGGTACCAGGCGTAACAACCTAATTAAGTAGGACGTTATGGCTGATAATCTATTTCTGCTCAGTTATTTTATACTGCGCGCATATCATTTTTTTTGTCTTTTTTGTTTGTGCTAATAGGCAAATAAAGGTCCAATCTCATGTACAGCTGCTTACCTTAAAACTACACTTAACCCCTAAAAAATACACTTCATAACTACACACTGCGTTATTTTAAATAATATGACAACATTACCTGAGCAAATGAAAGGCTTATTTCACAGGATAAGTTTCATTTTCCCACAGTTATCATCACAATGATCTATAGTGATACCAGATAAGGCCCATCAATAGTTAAGAGGCAGTGATTTTTGTTGAACATTTGGAGTCAGATAAGCCACGTCATGCATGAAGGAAAATAATGTACGTTAACTGCATACACAGATTAACACCCATTTCTCAACAAACCTGGAGAGTCAGGGATCCATGGCAACACTGTATGATCAGCTGAGTATCCTGGGAAATAGTTCGATTCATCAGAGACAAACTCCAGCAGGACTTCACTCCCGATGGATGACCGGTCCATAGGGCCAAGCTGGCTGCACAGGTTGACGTTCTGGCCTGTCCTCAAATCACTCGGCTGTAATTCAGACAATAAAATCAAGAATTGTCAAAAATACATCTGAAGATCTTTTAAAAAACATTTTTAAGAAGTGGGGGAAAAAAGGAAAATTGTTTCAACATTAGTGGATTTGCCAAATAAATATTTGCATTTTTTATGATTAAAAATATAAGATCTTTCATCAGCAATGTGATGTCTCCAAAACAAATTGATTGAAAATTGCTTTATGAAAAAAAAAATAGTAGGCAGGTTATTGAAGATTGATCTCTTGAACCTAAGCATGAACAAAGAATCAGCCAATCAATTTCAATGGGAAATATTTGGAAAGTATTTCAAAAGTTGTTGAAATGTTGAGGAGTTAGATTCTGACCTTGAGGTAGTCAGTTGTGAAGCTTCCCACCATGTTTCTCCAACTCCAACTTGCTGAAAAAATCTGAACCCTGACGTCTGGTTGCGAGTGTATCAGCGTCTGACACTCGGCATCTGGTTGATTGTTTAACAGGAAGTTGACAGACTAGAAGGCTCCTCAGTCAGCGGTCAGGACCTTGCTGCACTCTGAAATTTACATAAGCGGGAAAGGTTAGCAGACATTAACTTGTTATTAGCTCTTTTCTAGAAAATGTTGGTTGACATTTTGTAGATGTCAGATACCATCAGGAGGGAATGAAAGTACTCTTCCAAAAACCAATAGAATTATTAAGAGAAGATTTATTTCCAGTTTACATAATTGGAACTCTAGGTGGCAGCAAACATACTGTGATATCTTCTACTGTTGACAGTACTGAGCATGCACACATCTTTAAGACATTGAATGACCTGGTAAGTCTACTGACCCATGCCTCAGAGAATGCTCCGCTCTGTGCAAAAAATCAGAAGGCTGTACACTCAAATATATAACAAATGACATTAACTCGAACTTGATGAAAAGTACCTCAAATAATGTTGCTCTCAGTCAGCATCGGGTATCACGGGCCCATGAATGTCAAGAAGCGCAAAATCTGGTGGAGGAGTAAAGAGGATCTGACAGCCGCAGTCTGCTTGGAGGAGAGGTAGTGTAGGCAGGCTTTTGGTTGAACTAGAAACTAAAATCTGAGACTACAACTGAGACTACAACTGAGACTACAACTGAGACTACAACTGAGACTACAACTGAGACTACAACTGAGACTACAACTGAGACTACAACTGAGACTACAACTGAGACTACAACTGAGACTACAACTGAGACTACAACTGAGACTACAACTGAGACTACAACTGAGACTACAACTGAGACTACAACTGAGACTACAACTGAGACTACAACTGAGACTACAACTGAGACTACAACTGAGACTACAACTGAGACTACAACTGAGACTACAACTGAGACTACAACTGAGACTACAACTGAGACTACAACTGAGACTACAACTGGGACTACAACTGGGACTACAACTGGGACTACAACTGGGACTACAACTGGGACTACAACTGGGACTACAACTGGGACTACAACTGGGACTACAACTGGGACTACAACTGGGACTACAACTGGGACTACAACTGGGACTACAACTGGGACTACAACTGGGACTACAACTGGGACTACAACTGGGACTACAACTGGGACTACAACTGGGACTACAACTGGGACTACAACTGGGACTACAACTGGGACTACAACTGGGACTACAACTGGGACTACAACTGGGACTACAACTGAGACTACAACTGAGACTACAACTGAGACTACAACTGAGACTACAACTGAGACTACAACTGAGACTACAACTGGGACTACATCTGGGACTACATCTGGGACTACAACTGGGACTACAACTGGGACTACAACTGGGACTACAACTGGGACTACAACTGGGACTACAACTGGGACTACAACTGGGACTACAACTGGGACTACAACTGGGACTACAACTGGGACTACAACTGGGACTACGACTGGGACTACGACTGGGACTACGACTGGGACTACGACTGGGACTACAACTGGGACTACAACTGGGACTACATCTGGGACTACAACTGGGACTACAACTGGGACTACAACTTGGACTACAACTGAGACTACAACTGGGACTACAACTGGGACTACAACTGGGACTACAACTGGGACTACAACTGGGACTACAACTGGGACTACAACTGGGACTACAACTGGGACTACAACTGGGACTACAACTGGGACTACAACTGGGACTACAACTGGGACTACAACTGGGACTACAACTGGGACTACAACTGGGACTACAACTGGGACTACAACTGGGACTACAACTGGGACTACAACTGGGACTACAACTGGGACTACAACTGGGACTACAACTGGGACTACAACTGGGACTACAACTGGGACTACAACTGAGACTACAACTGAGACTACAACTGAGACTACAACTGAGACTACAACTGAGACTACAACTGAGACTACAACTGAGACTACAACTGAGACTACAACTGAGACTACAACTGAGACTACAACTGAGACTACATCTGAGACTACATCTGAGACTACATCTGAGACTACATCTGAGACTACATCTGAGACTACATCTGAGACTACATCTGAGACTACATCTGAGACTACATCTGAGACTACAACTGAGACTACAACTGAGACTACAACTGGGACTACATCTGGGACTACATCTGGGACTACAACTGGGACTACAACTGGGACTACAACTGGGACTACAACTGGGACTACAACTGGGACTACAACTGGGACTACAACTGGGACTACAACTGGGACTACAACTGGGACTACAACTGGGACTACAACTGGGACTTCAACTGGGACTACAACTGGGACTACAACTGGGGCTACAACTGGGGCTACAACTGGGGCTACAACTGGGGCTACAACTGGGGCTACAACTGGGGCTACAACTGGGGCTACAACTGGGGCTACAACTGGGGCTACAACTGGGGCTACAACTGGGGCTACAACTGGGGCTACAACTGGGGCTACAACTGGGGCTACAACTGGGGCTACAACTGGGGCTACAACTGGGGCTACAACTGGGGCTACAACTGGGGCTACAACTGGGGCTACAACTGGGGCTACAACTGGGGCTACAACTGGGGCTACAACTGGGGCTACAACTGGGGCTACAACTGGGGCTACAACTGGGGCTACAACTGGGGCTACAACTGGGGCTACAACTGGGGCTACAACTGGGGCTACAACTGGGGCTACAACTGGGGCTACAACTGGGGCTACAACTGGGGCTACAACTGGGGCTACAACTGGGGCTACAACTGGGGCTACATCTGGGGCTACAACTGGGGCTACAACTGGGGCTACAACTGGGGCTACAAATGGGGCTACAACTGGGGCTACAACTGAGACTACAACTGAGACTTCAACTGGGACTACAACTGAGACTACAACTGGAAGCTATCAACCAGATGCCTCAATCTTAAAACACCAACCTCAAATCTCCAATTTCCAAACTCCAAACTCCAAACCCCAAACTCCAACCTCCGAACTCCACACTCCAATCTGAAAATGGTTGGTACAACCAAAATAAAGGACAAGGTAATAACATGCTGAAATTATTGATAGGGTTTAACAAGCGCCAAGAATTTAGTTAGGAAGTGTACGATTTCAAGAGAAGATCTAATACGCGAACAACCACTCTATAAGGTGAAGCTGCCAACATTTTCATCTTGCAGTCAAGGAAATTTTCTACAATAATCTGGGCGATATGAAGAACATGGGGGAAAACCTAAAATAATTGGGGAAATTTTCAAATTTGTTTCACTGAACCAGGAAAGATGGATTTATTTTCAGGAAACTATCCGCAGAAACACGGAGAGTTGGCTGCTCTAAGGATGGCAAAAAAACAGTTTCTTGACAATGTATATGAGCTGGATTGCAGGGCAAATTCACCTCCAACAAACAGCTAGATATAGATGAAAGTGTTTATTCGGAAATTAAATTCAGCTCTCACACACTTAATTCTGACAAGTGGCAAGCAACATCAAAACCCTGCAGTTGCAAAAGCCATCATTTCGAGTTGAAACGCAGACTCGAGGCCAGTAATTTTAGAGTCTGGCCAGTAAACTGATGACCAGACCAGTCCAAAGGTCTTATAAAATTTGTACCTTTTCATGAGCCGTGGGATGAAGAGGCGACACAGACAGCACAAACTCATGAAGAAATAGCTGTGCCTACTGGACAAAGACAATTCAAAAGAACACATATTAAAAGTTTGGAAATAATCAAGTTCTGGGAAGAAATTGCAGACAAATGAAATCACTTTTGTGTCAGTGCTTGTTCAGATAAAAAAAGTTTACATGTTAAACTGAGTAGATAATGGATTTCTCTCTTTATTTCTGGTCTTGTAACAGAAATTTTGTCTAGTGCATATTTTAAGCAACATGCAAGCCCTGCATTCTTGTGGATTTCCCCATCAAATTCAAGCCCTGGAACAAGGGGCGAATTCCATAGGGCTTTTCAGGCTGACTACCGTCAGAAAAAAATATGGGGGAGAAGAAACCTCCTGAAAACTGAACTGTTGATTTAATTCACAAACTCTCTCTTCTACCAGATCTACTAATCCCGTATTATACCTTTAATAATACTCAATCGTACCTTTTCATGAGCCGTGGGAGAAGAGCTGACACAGACAGCACAAACTCATGAAGAAATAGCTGTGCCTACTGGACAAAGACAATTCGAAAGAACGCATATTAAAAGTTTGGAAATAATCAAGTTCTGGGAAGAAACTGCAGACAAATTAAATCACTCTTGTGTCAGTGCTTGTTCAGATAAAAAAAAGTTCACATGTTAAACTGAGTAGATAATGGATTTCTCTCTTTATTTCTGGTCTTGTAACAGAAATTCTTGTCTAGTGCATATTTTAAGCAACATGCAAGCCCTGCATTCTTGTGGATTTCCCCATCAAATTCAAGCCCTGGAACAAGAGGCGAATTCCATAGGGCTTTTCAAGCTGACTACCGTCAGAAAAAAATATGGGGGAGAAGAAACCTCCTGAAAACTGAACTGTTGATTTAATTCACAAACTCTCTCTTCTACCAGATCTACTAATCCCGTATTATACCTTTAATAATACTCAATCGTACCTTTTCATGAGCCGTGGGAGAAGAGCTGACACAGACAGCACAAACTCATGAAGAAATAGCTGTGCCTACTGGACAAAGACAATTCGAAAGAACGCATATTAAAAGTTTGGAAATAATCAAGTTCTGGGAAGAAACTGCAGACAAATTAAATCACTCTTGTGTCAGTGCTTGTTCAGATAAAAAAAAGTTCACATGTTAAACTGAGTAGATAATGGATTTCTCTCTTTATTTCTGGTCTTGTAACAGAAATTCTTGTCTAGTGCATATTTTAAGCAACATGCAAGCCCTGCATTCTTGTGGATTTCCCCATCAAATTCAAGCCCTGGAACAAGAGGCGAATTCCATAGGGCTTTTCAAGCTGACTACCGTCAGAAAAAAATATGGGGAAGAAGAAACCTCTCGAAAACTGAACTGTTGATTTAATTCACAAACTCTCTCTTCTACCAGATCTACTAATCATGTATTATACCTTTAATAATACTCAATCGTACCTTTTCATGAGCCGTGGGATGAAGAGCTGAAAAAGACAGCACAAACTCATGAAGAAATAGCTGTGCCTACTGGACAAAGACAATTCAAAAGAACGCATATGAAAAGTTTGGAAATAATTAAGTTCTGGGAAGAAACTGCAGACAGAGATTTTGCAAGTGTAACTTTTTTGTTTAGGACTGTGTCAAGTCAAGATAGAATGGAATATGCACACACAAGTGGCAAGTGGGCAATTGGTAGCAGGAGGGACTGACCAGAGATAAGTGACGACGTCTGACCAAATCAAGTTTTTTTTACACTTGGTCACTTAACTCCAACGGATTTTGAAATTATAAGTTTGCCTCCGCTGCTCGAAATCCAACCTGGATTGAGCCTGACCCATAATCTGACTATGCATTCATCCCTTGTTCTGATCTACAATAATTAGTGGAGTGTTGTGGCCTAGCGGTCCAGTGATGGAGACCTCACAGAACAGACTGGGCTTGTTATCAGAACAACACAAAAGGACACTTTAAATGTGGTTCCATTAGCCTGCATCACCTGCATATGTTATGATCTGAAAGTCTTCAAACTATAAGTGAATGGCAAAAACTCAAAAAGCCCGAACTTTCTCAGGTGCAATCAAGAGTTCAAACAAGATCCCACTGATGTAAGACTTGATTAATTAAAGAAATTATCAATAAACTTCAAATATTGATAGGGTTAAACAAGCGTCAAGAATTAAGTTTGGAAGTGTACGATTTCAAGAGAAGATCTTATACGCAAACAACCACTCTAAGGTCAAGCTGCCAACATTTTCATCTTGCAGACTAGGAAATTTTCTACAATAATCTGGGCGATATGAAGAACATGGGGGAAACCTAAAATAATTCGGGAGATTTTCAAATTTGTTTATCTGAACATGGAAAGATGGATTTATTTCTAGGGAACTATCTGCAGACAGGGAGAGTTGGCTGCTCTAAGGATGGCAAAAAAACAGTTCTTTGACAATGTATATGAGCTGGATTGCGAGGCAAATTCACCTCCAACAAACAGATAGACACAGATGAAAGTGTTTATTCAAAAATTTAATTCAGCTCTCACACACTAAATTCTGACGAGTGGCAAGCTATGTCACTACCCTGCAGGAGCAAAGGCCATTATTTTGAGTTGGAACGCAGACCCGAGGCCAGTATTTTTAGAGTTTGGCCAGTAAACTAATGACCAGACCAGTCCGAAGGTCTTAAAAATTTTGTCACTTGCAAATTATACAAAATGTACATGTATATCACTAGGTAGTAACTTGAGAAAGAAAGATATAAACCCACTATTAACTTTGAGTCAATCTGCTAAGTATCTTCTAACTCTGTTATTGAACTACCCACCCCAAAAGACAAATGAAATCACTCTTGTGTCAGTGCTTGTTCAGATAAAAACAGTTTACATGTTAAACTGTGTGGATAATGGATTTCTCTCTTTGATTCTGGTCTTGTTACAGAAATTCTTGTCTAGTGCATATTTTAAGCAACATGCAAGCCCTGCATTCTTGTGGATTTCCCCAACAAGTTCAAGCCCTGGAACAAGGGGCGAATTCCATAGGGCTTTTCAAATTGACTACCGTCAGAAAAAAATATGGGGAAGAAGAAACCTCCTGAAAACTGAACTGTTGATTTAGGTCAGAAACTCTTTTCTACAAGATCTACCAATCCTGTATTATACCTTTAATAATACTCAATCGTACCTTTTCATGAGCCGTGGGATGAAGAGCTGACACAGACAGCACAAACTCATGAAGAAATAGCTGTGCCTACTGGACAAAGGCAATTCAAAAGAACACATATGAAAAGTTTGGAAATAATTAAGTTCTGGGAAGAAACTGCAGACACAGATTTTGCAAGTGTAACTTTTTTGTTTAGGACTGTGTCAAGTCATGATAGAATGGAATATGCACACACAAGTGGCAAGTGGGCAATTGGTAGCAGCAGGGACTGACCAGAGATAAGTGACGACGTCTGACCAAATCAAGTTTTTTTTACACTTAGTCACTTAACTCCAATGGATTTTCAAATTATAAGTTTGCCTCCGCTGCTCAAAATCCAACCTGGATTGAGCCTGACCCATAATCTGACTATGCATTCATCCCTTGTTCTGTTCTACAATAATTAGTGGAGTGTTGTGGCCTAGCGGTCCAGTGATGCAGACCTCACACAACAGACTGGGCTTGTTATCAGAACAACACAAAAGGACACTTTAATTGT
>JAMKCF010000335.1:0-29209 GCA_023634235.1 Pisaster brevispinus | reverse complement strand
CTCCACCATGCAAAGTTTCAAATCCTACTCATGTACATGGTGCTACTCACAAACCTCACTAGATTGTTATATCTCCACCATGCAAAGTTGCAAATCCTACTCATGTACATGTAGATGGTGTTACATTAAACCGTACTAGATTCTAAGTCCACCATGCGAAGTTTCAAATCTTACTTACATGTAACTAGAAACTTGTATTGGCTTTTAAAGCAGAAAATGTCATCTAAAAACTACCTGCCTAGCAAAATTTTTAAGGAAACCAGTCTCATATGGTACATATGGCATGGTATTTTGGCTGGTAACCCTATATTCCCAGCGCCTCATCCAGAGACACTGGGTTTGGCTGACCCCAATCATTGGACAATTCCCCCTGACCTGATGACCCCTGTCACCTCTTCCTTTTTAAAAGATTTGACTATCACTAATAATGCTCTGTTGTGTAGTCCATTCCAATTAATTATTGTCATTTTTTGCCGTCCACAAAAAAAAGATCTTCTTGTTTAAAAAATTGTTTACATAAAGTTGAGATTCTGCAGTCTGTTCGTTCCCATCATGCATCACTACATCCTGAACAAGAATTTGTACAAACTCATCAGCCCATCCCAGGGGTCTTGGATGAGATCGGTGGGGGCTGAGCGAACATGAAATTGGGCCCACGGCTCAAGTTCATAAATCATCTTAGTGTGCATTAGTGAGAAAACATGGCCTAATTTCTTAAAGCTATTTACCTGTTTGGTTCTTACAAGTACTTGTCCTTACTTTAGCATAAAAAAACATGGTTTTAAGGCATTGATAAAGATACCTTATAATCAAACAAGAAGATTCGGCATGAGCTCTCTCTCAATAGGACATGTAACCTTTGTTCACAAAAAGAGTGACCTTATATATTCCAGGGAGTTTCTGGCAGGCAAGACACTGCACTAGTCACATGGGACATTTTACATTTTGTGTCGTGATTTCCACATAAACTCAAGAGTTATAAAAAGTAACAGCTGAACAAATTTTGAGATGTGCCCCTTTTTTTCATATCAAAAGATGATAAAAATAAGACATTGCAATCTCCAAAAAAATACCAGATTTTGTTTTCTTCCCTTTGGCAAAAGGTACGAATCGTGCCTGCAGGAAGTCCAAGCTCTGTGGCTCTTTTGTAAACATGTGATGTCACAGGTCACATGGTCTATACCACTTTGCCTTTCTTTTACCTTGATCATAGCCAGCAGTTCTTTTAAATAGAAATTCAGCTAAAAACATATTATTTTTGTGCCTAGCAGAGACAGTCAGCCAGCCAAAATGCAATCCAAATTATTGTATCAATCATCAAAAAATACAGCGTATGAAGTGCTTTTATATTTTAAAAGATCTGTCAAATAAAATAAACTCTTACATCTGGCTTTAATTTTAAGTCAAGATATTTTTGAAATTCTATTGATGTTGCAATCCCCGTTGGTTGTATTTACATCGAATGACTATTTTGTCATTGTGGGCCTATCTCATTAGTGACAGCAATTTTCAGTGTGTTTAGATTCAAAACTGATGTTTGTACTGTATTGATTGAGTTGGATTCAATAACAATGCTTACGCTTTCTAGTCTGATCTCTAAGACTGTTTCAAGGTTTTTGGAAATTCAGAATGTGTGAATATTCTATTGGAAATCAAATTGTTGGTGATTGAGTCTAACCTTTATGAAATCAGATTAATGTCAGAAACTTTGACATCATGGGAGGGTAATTACGAAGGATAATCCCATTACCAGTCTGAAAAATACACAGTTGTGGTGTGATTATACAATTGAATTTAGAGGATTCGTGTATGGGTATTGTGTTCTGTACTTCTTGAACTTCTTACACAGTGAAGAGAAATCAATAAGATTTCCACTTAAAAGGAAATCTTCCCTAGGATAATGATTCTTATAAGTGTTGAGGCACTTGTAGATGTCTCTCAGGTCGTTAAGAAGGAAAGAACTTTGCCACTCATCGCATGAACTTCATCAGTGAGTTGAACTTGAATTTTGTTTGCTTCATGTTCATTTTTTTTTTCCCCCTCTTTTTTTCTAAGTGCTCACAACAGATGCAGTTGGGAGTCATACACAGCTAGCTATAGAGCACTTTTGTGAACTGTAGCCCCCTAAAGGCAAACATTGCCGTGCCTGTGTTTAATTGGCATTAACACTGACAGTTCCAGAGAAGAAAACTGCCAATTTCCATATACCCCAGCCCCTATCTCCTACGTGCATTCACGCAGAAAGGCAAATCTTTAACCTGTTCTGCCAATTAGCATCTTCCAGGATAAAAACAGAAGAAGAAAGAAAAGGGGGAATTTTCTGGCATAGCTTCTGGGGTTTTTTTGGACAGATTTCAGCTGTCAGGATGATTAGAGTTTTTTACGCAAATTTGCCGTGGGACAGGTGATGACAGAGAGCCACCGAAGATGAAGAATAATTGAACGTCTGTTATTAAACTATGACTTTGCACAAGTTGATTACCAAGAAGGTGTTGTTGTTACAAAACATCGGCTTTCCGTCTCTTTTGTTTTATTTCATCTCGACCCAGTGGAGGAGCCAGAGAAAAGTACAGCTCTAGATGAGAGTACATCAACTTCGTTCTCTGGGGGGGGGGGGCGGTTCTGGGGAGGAAGTCAAAGAAGGGGCCTTATCGCTGAAAACGTATCTGTAGAACTGTGGTGGTTACGGCAAAGCAAGTATAATGTATAGTGAAGTGTTGTGATTGGTGACTGTTTGAATATTTAGTGTAGCACTTGTCTGAAGTATTTTGAAAGGTAGTTTTTTGTTCAGTAGCTATCAATCTCTCTGGATGTTGCCATTTGAGATATTGGAGTGGATGATGACTAACTATGACAAAACTCAAGCCCCTTGCCTGCATGCATAGGATCTCTAAAAAATATACACTCATCAAATTTCATTACACTATTTTGTGTTTTTTTGCTCTGATTGTAATGAAAACTAAATAATTTGCTATGGAAAGTATTGTGTACAAAATCTCCTCTAATTGGATTTCTTATTTATTTATTTGAACCAATTTATTTTTGCCAAGCTGTCTGGTGTTTCTTTAAAGATGGTTGTTATTCTTACACCTCAACTTTGATTTACACCCAAGGTCTTCTTTACAACAGCGCATCTTAAGAGTCATTATTTCGGGGCAGTTTGTTCACGCCTTTCTTGCTCTCTAAGAAAGTGTGGATGCACCTCTTAATAAGAGTAAAGTTAATTTTTTCGATAACAGCTTTCATATCTGAAATTTAATATGTTTACCAACAGCGTCTTCTCCCTTCAAGTGTAATCATAGAGCGTCTAATCTACACACCTCATTAAGCACACAATCTCAATAAAGAGATTTAAAACTGACTTACCATTCAGTTTGGGACTTGCGCCACAAATGCACATTTTCTGTCATATAGTTGAGGAAGAGTGACAAATTACCTTTCTTAATCATTTAATTCTTGGTAATATGGTCAGACAAGGCTTTGGTGTTTCATCAAGCCATAAGGGTGTGAGTCACACTCAAGTAATTAATGCTTTGATTCTCAATAACTCCTTTGTCTTCCCCCCCCCCACCTTTCATCTCCCCCTATCTCTTTTCAATTTTTTTTTTGGTTTGGCTCTCAAAGAACTTCCATCACGGTGTAATTTTTTTACTTCGCCCGGTCAGGAAATTACTTTAGACACTTGCGATCTACACTTGGTGGGTCTCCGTCACTCTTGTGTGCATGTGAGCATGAACAACACAACTTCGGGATGGATAATTAAAATTGCCACATTGCCACTGTGTGTCAGCACTGGGGCAAAAATCCATTTTGGTCTAACGTTTTTTCGCTGGAGGAGGTGCAATATTGTGTGGGCGATTTATTAATAAAAATGAACGCATTTATATCAAAAGAGTGGAGAAAGATGCCTAGCTGGTGTTTAAAGCAAATCATGCATATGGTAAAGTACACGTTGCACCGACGACGTTTTATGCATGGCTGTGTCTTCGTTATTTGTGCCTTGTCTTTTCTCGCCCCTAAAACTACCTAATCAAAACGTTAACTCAATTACGCAAGTGTAAAGTTGACTTGTGGGAATGGCGTCGCTGAGATTCGAAGCGCGAAACACCCTACCAGAAATGCTATAAATCGGGATTTAATGGCATTTTAAAGGAGTGTGTAATGCAATTAAGACTGCTGCTATTTTATCCACCCGCAGATATTAAAGACCACGCCGTGGGTTTTTTACAATAAATGTTATCATAGGTGTACTATCCTGACCCTTGCTTATTACAAGCTGGATCATGGGTGCATGTGGTTGGGTGTAAAATTACACATTTTTAATATATTGACCCCATTCAAGTCTGCAGTGACAGCTGGACATGTATTAAGTCCTACGAAATTAATTATTTTTCCTAAATGGATATGCCTAAACCAAATTCTGTTTGACAAAAGTGTGTTAATTGTAGCCTGTGGGCAATCAACAATAATTTCAGCATTGTTTTGTTTTTTCCCCTCCTTTTTTTCAGGGGGTGGGGTGGGAGTAATTAGGTGGGGGGGGGGTAAGGGCGGAGCAGTGTTCCTATTATTTTAATGCTTTTTTGTTAAAGGTAAATATAGTTTAAATCTCAAAACGTAATTGGCAAGCCTGGATTACCTTTGGGTAATGCCATTTTCAATTTGCAAAGAGCACTCCCATTGCAAAATCTGAAAGTCAAACTTTTGAAGGAGCACCAAGGCCAAGAACCAGTGCAACAGAGGCCATGACCTCCGTAGTCTTTGTGTAATTCCAGAAGAAGAACTACCTTAACAGGCGTACAGCTTTTGAAAACAGCACAGTCCAGTCCAAATTGTTAGCGTGATGCACATTTGGTTTTTTTTTGGTTGCACAATTTTTAATTGTTTTCCTGAGTGGAACTTTATCATTTCACTGGTACTACCTGATGATTAAGAATGAACATTTAATAGTTCAGTGGTAACCAGCGATATCTGTACTCTCGTCTCATGGTGGCCAAATTATTACATCATGTCGTGTGAAAGCTTGCAAAGCGGTCAAGTGTGAGATAATAAAATAAACAATCTACTCTCGTAAAAGTTGTCGCAAGGAATCTAGGGTTTTTAGGTCGTGTGAAAAAAAGGGCTTAAGAAACCTGGCATTTAATTTTTCTTGCTTTTTACATATTGTAAAATGCTTTGAGGCTTGCAAAAGGCACTCTATAAATCCATTATTGTTTATATTATTATTGTTATTATTATATCATCACCACAGTTTAATCCTATTGACCCAATTTACCCGACGTCATCATCACAGTAATCTTGGTTGTCATTTTGGGAGTCAATGTCTCCTGCGTTGTTTTTTTATTAATTTTTTATTATTATGATAAAACAGATCACAGTCATTTGATAAAATCCACAGAAACTAGAGGAATATTTTCAAACCTGTTTTTGTTTTGGTTTTTGTTTTGTTTTTTCTTCTGTTTTCGTCATTTTCTCAAAAATGTAAGACAACGAACAACTGTAACACCATAATTTTTTTCCCCAGTCACAACATATAATTTATGCTGGATTCTTTTGAATCATCTGTGCATAAATTATGCTTTGTCAGGTGTGCACACCTTCTTTAAACAGAGTAGTAAACCATGCGTCTCGCTGTCAGGCTTTTCCTTAGCAACGGGCAATCACCTGACACCTATTGGATACATTGACCAATTAGTGATCCAGATAGGAAGTCTGAGTTCACGACTCCAGTTCTTGCACGTCCTTTTGCAGTGGATGAACTTCAGCATAAGCGCCCCCCCTACCCTTGTGAGTACTTGTCTAGACACTAGATTAAGGATTTTGTTTCTAATTAAGGATCTGGACTACAAAATAAGAGTCCTAAAAAGGGCCTTACAATAATAGAATTCCCTTTGTAGCAACACCGGGTTTGTAAAAAAAGAGAGTTTCAGTACTAAGTGAAGACAATTTCAATATTCAACGAAGACAATTTAAATATTCAGTGAGGACAATTTAAATAAAGACCCTGGCTTATGATGTGGCAAGTCCAAACAGTGCTCTCACTGAGGTCAATGAAGACCTATCATTGGCTGAGAGTTGTGTCACGGCACGTACAGGCGTGCACGTTTCCATTGTTGGACCTCAACAATGGCGGCCAATGCAAGGGGTTTACTCAGTGAAGACAATTTAAATATATTCAGTGAAGAAGTAAAAAAAATACAGTTAAGACAATTTCAGTGAAAAAGAGTACAATTTCTCTAAAAAGTAACTGCATTTCAGACGGAAATAATTCCTGGGGTGATTGGAAGTACTGGTTCAATTCATCCTGAAAAATGTTTCCGTCTGAACGGCTGTCAAGATTATGTTTGAATTCATAGACATCTTCCTTGGCAGTTTTATTGTGCAACTGAGCGTATGCATAAATGACCAAACATGAAATATTACATGTTTTATTTCAAGAAAAAAAAAACCACCCTTTTTCATTGACATTTTTTCTAGTCATGCCATTTATTTTGACAAAAACTAAAGATTGGAGTGAAAGATGGTTCGCCAGAGAGGCGGTTGGAACCCACTGTCACCTCGCTAAACGGGGATGGATTTGACATTCGCATGAAAATACTGTGATAGTGTTTTTATTGTTTTCTCAGCAAGTAGACACTGTATTCAGCTGAAACTTTCACAGAACTTTTATTGTATGTTTCTTTCAAATTTTTCGTATAAATCAGCATTATGTTGACAAGAAACAAACAATAACCCAACTTTTTAACCTGTATTGATTAAATTTTTGACTCTTTTTTTTTTAATCACACAGGGAACATGCTTTGGAATATTCTGTTTGTGACTAAGGCTGTAAAGCCATGTGTCCATGTAATGCATTTTCTATGTGATGCGCAATACGTCAAAATACATTTCCAGCATCGCACATAATTCCATCTGTATTGTATTATCTGTAAATATGATGTACATTGCTTGGCGTGTATCTTCATGGATTGCACACAACGCATTACGCAAAGTACAATACGTACACAGCCTAACACGTACATTCAATTAAAAAACTCAAATATATATGAAGAAAAATAAAAGAAAATTTTGTGTTTTTTTTCTCCTAAATGTTTAATGTTTGTACAAGGATTTATATAAAGTAAAGTACAACATAACATTTACACAGCCTAAGCTCACATCACAAAATCGGTAGAAATGTGTTATTCAGTTATGACATTGAACACAATGAGATTAAATTTCTGTCTGCCCTTTCTCCAGGAAAGCAAGGCTACTTGAAGAAAAAAAATGCTGATTATGATCAAATACAGGGAGCACATCTTTTGGCTTCTGGCTAAACCATTAAATATTGTCCCCCCAAAAAATGCTGCACCTTGCAATAACTGGGTAATAAATACACAAATGCATGCTGCAAAGACCTAATTCAATTAATGATAAAAAATTGCCTATACGTGTGCGTTATCATCGAGTCTTTTTGGCCAAACTTGGGAGCAATTATGGGAATGAGCCTTGCGTTAAGTGCATGGGAAACAGTAAATCACTCCAGCCCTGCTACTAATTAACCAAGAGCTAGAGCTCTGACCAGAAATACTTAATGTGCTTTTTCTCTTCTTCCTTTTTGTTTCTTTCTTTGGGTAATTGCTATATATTGGTTTTTATGTGGTCATTTCTGTTTTCATAGGTCATAAATTATGTTTTGATATGTAATTTTCACGGCAGCGTCTCAGCAATCTTCATCATCTTTGCGGGGTTGATTAAACAACACATAAAAATCACACTTTATGATAAAATTGAGAGGGAATAGAAGTGCAGGAGTCAATGTGTAGACTTGCATCTTTATTTTTCAAATACATTTTAATTTTTCTTGTAATAATTATATTGTCAGGCATTTGACTGGCCAACAACATTGGGTTGCTTTTTATTTTATTTGTTTTCTTCATAAATTTCGGCTTCTACTTTTATTACAAGATTTGAAAAAAGGCAAAGCCCTCTTTTGTTCTAACATCAGGATTTCCATTTATGGTGAAGTAGAGAGTTTTGACAGCTTAAATTTACCATAAACCCTTATACTTCAATCTCGACCCAAAAGCCCCTTTCGCATTAGACGCGAAATTCCCAGGAAAATTTGGTTGACCTTTTTACACTTGAATTGCACACCCTGGCAAATGCCCAGGATATTTGGTCATTTTCCAGGAAGTAGTTGTGGGCCCTGATTGGGGGAGTTAGGGTTAAGCGATACAAGCCCGGGGTCAGCATACTGAGTGCTCACTTTCCCCTGGAAAATTGCTCAGATGTGAACCAAACATGGGGGTTGTGGTTGGGTCAAAATTCCCCAGGAATTACCTGGGGTTTTTGTTTGCTGTGGAGTTTGCTTGGTAGTGTGAAACAGGCATACAAGCTAGTGCTAAACACATATTTATTCTTTTCTTTTCTTTGCAATCACACACCATGGTTTGTTTATGCGATGAATGTCACAAATCTCTGATTTTCACCTTTTTTTATTGAGAGAATCCATGTTCAGAAGCATCTTGGTTTCAAATGTATTTAAGTTACATGTGATTTTTGTTCAAATACCTCCTTGGAGTGATATTGGTAGAAAATTTATCTTAGAGTTTATCCAAGACAAGGGGCAACAGAGGCTATGGCCACCTTGGCCTTCGTGTACTTCCAGGCCTGTTTACCTTAGGCTAAATCTTTCTTTCGGGCACCCTACAATATTACATACATTTTGTCACTGACACCACAAACTGACACACACGTAGATACCAGTAAAAAAAAAAAGCAATCGGAGAAAACGGCATTTAAAGCCAAACACCTTTTAAAATCAAGCTTTTCTTCAAAATTTCAGGGTATTTTCAACTAGTTTTTTTACAGTGGACTCTTGATGCTGTGAACTTCATATATATGATGGTTTGGACTGCTTTTCACCCCAAAATAATAAGCAATAATGTAAGAAAGGTTTGTGGCAGTTCTTGAAACTGAAAATTAACACAAAACAGACATTTTCCATTTTCATGAACTGACACTATCAAATGTATTACAACACTGCTTGTGTGTCAGTTTGTGAAAATGTAGGTCAACGCGTGCACTGGGCACACAAGGTTGAGGTCAGTTCGTGAAAACGTTTTTGCTCACATTTGATGTTGGGTCGCACCGTTTGTTGCAATGGTAAATTAAGCTTTGGTGTTAGTTCGTAGAAACAAAAATTTCCACTTTCGGTGCAAAGTTGCATTGCCTAGTTATCGTAATTAAAAAAGTAAAGATCTTGAGGGAATGAAACGTCATGAAAGTGTAGGCCTCGATGAACATTGTTTAAACACGTAAAGAACCGAAAATAAAACAAAAATAGTGGTTTTGTACACTGTGTCAGTTCGTGGCATCGGTGACGATCTGTTTGGTGTTTTAGGCATTTCCTTACAAGCTCTCACGTCTTATTGGCCTCCGTCATAATTTTCTTAATCATGAAATACTTTAGCCTCTTCTATGCACAGTAACCTAAGTCACCGTGTATTAAATTTCATTATCACAGAAATTGAAAAAGCTTTGGTGTATTTTGTCGGCATTACACTGTTCTTTGATTGAAGTTTCTTCCTTTACTGTAGATTTATTTTGGTTTGTTGCCAATTGTATCTTGAGTATGGATATAAATATAATGATGAATTAAATTGGAAGTAGAGAAGCATCTGTACCAATTTTGTTTAGATAGGTACTGCTGCTTTCATAAAAAAAGAGAGTGTACAATGCTTACATCTGTTGGGTAGGTTTTTCCAAATAACATTGCCAACTTAAATGACTTGTCCAGGCAGATTAATAATACGGATTTGGACCACAATTTTATTAAAAGAAACAACAAATGTTGGACATAAATATCTCTCAAGATGAATGTTACAAATATACAAACTCTTATTTACTTAGTAAGCTCTCAGATAAGAATCAGGCGTGGACTTACCAAGGAATCAGCCAAGGAAGCAACGGCCTTCGTTGCCCCTGGTCTTGGCATTGGTGCCCCTTCAAATGTTTCCCAAAGACTTTAAGACTTTCCAATGGAAGTGCCCTTAGCAAAATGAAAATGGCCTTGCCCTCTCAAAGATGAAATACCTGGCCTGAGAAAACAAACATTTTCTGATTATTTCCTTGATTGATTGTCTTTTTTTTTTAAAGTTTTATGGGGAATTAAGTTTGGCTGGTATCCCTGCGTTTCACCTCGGTGGATCCTAAGAAAAACTATATCAGTAAACTTGCCGGTACAACCATGTTTAAAACCTTTGGGAGAAGTGTTGGCTCTAAGAAGGACCAGTGTGGTCTGTCTTGACGTTTCTAACAGTATACTCTGCTCGTCTTCAGGAGACAAATCGGTGTGGTCTGGGCAATTGAAACAGTTTACTCTGCTCCAGTATGTACTGTTAGTAACACTTCTCCCCAAAGAGTTGTATACATGGTTGTAGCCGCAACTTTGTACTAATTATAGTTTTTTCTTACGATCCACACCATGCAAAGCTTCAAACACCACCTCTGTGGATCCCGATTGAAATCCCACCTCAGTCCAGAGCCTTGCATGTGGATTTTGGTTTTCAGTTCCTACCTTATAGTGTGGGTTATACCCCTGACTGGAACTTTCCCTTCCACATCTTAAACTGAAAAATGTCTTCATCCTACTTCCCTACACAGGTATCTTCAGGCCAACGGGTTACAGAGCTAGGCACTTTGGGTTTTTTGCTTTCATTTACAGAATGAAATATGAACAGCTTTAGAGAATTTCGTTATAAACATGCTCCAAGTGTTTTAATCGCTATCAAAAGAACTTCTAGATCATAGAGTCCACAGGTCTGGCTCTTGAGGTTGAATTGAGCGCTAGCTGTTGGATTCTGATTGAAAATGGCCCACAGACTGAGAAATAATTTTTTTCTAATTGCCGTATCTATTTTTGTAGAAAATTGCAATCCTTTCCAAGCTTGCCCAAGTAGTTGAAGTTATCTGAGTTATGTCGAAAAATAAATACCCAAAACATGTAACCATTGTACACTGTTTTCTAAAAAGCATGTATCTAAACAAATCTAACATTTGATCGCTGGGAGAATAGAGGTTCAGTCAAACGTAGAATAGATTCCAATTTCCCACAAGAACTTATATGGATTTTTTCTATGAAATTCAATTTAATGTAAAGGCAGGCAGACAAATCTAGATAAAGCTAAATTAATGTCAGTTGAAGGTCGTTTCAATTCACTATTTACCATAAGACATTTTTGCGTCCTGGATGCTAATGTAGTGTAAGATTATTGATCAATGTCTTCCAAATGAAAAGACTTTGATGGTTAGAACATAGCAGTATGACTGGTATGCACTACAATTCCTGGAGACTTGCCAGTTTTGGGCATAAATTACAGCCCTCTCCCCCGCCCCCCAAAGTAAGTAAATAAACAAATAAATAAAGTTTAATAAATACATTAATTAATTAAATAAATATATCAATAAATAAATAAAAAGAAAAAAGACCAACAAAAAATTTTTACAAAAAAATAATTCTTAAAAAATATTCCTAATGAAAATGATATGACTGCCTGGACCAAATTGTATAGGTCTGCTTAAGCCCAGAACGTAGCTAAGCACAACAAAATTATGCTTACCAGAATAAGGTTACCAGCCAAATTACAATGTCACATGTACTATTTGTGCCTGGTATTCTGCTCACTTCTGCTTAGCAGACAACTGGTAAGCAATATTGTCTGCTTAAGCAGCTCTATGAAATTGGACCCAGCTCTAGAAGGTATACTGCTTCTGGGAACGGAGGATCCTGAGAAAGACCCTTGAAATCTAAGGCTACGGGACGTTGCCTAACTCAGGGAGTTTCTATCGGCACACTGGGAAAATTTAATCATTTTGCATGCTGTTATAGCATGAAAAATATTATAAATAACTACATAAATAAATTGCTAAGCACAAACTTTGCTTAGTTACCAGCCAAAATTCAATTAACTTTATAGTATTGCAATTGGTGCTCTGCTTTTATCTACTTGGCAGAAGTGCTCTAATAGCCAAACTAATTACTATGTAATATGTGTTGAGTAGTTCCTTGCTAACTTTTGACTAAAAAAAATTAATTTGTGAAGCAATATTTTCTGATTCAACAAAATAATGTTTAAAAAAGATGCTTACAATTTGATTTCATTTTTTAAATTTATGTAATATAGTGGGCTGGTATGACAGTGGGTAATTGAAAAAAAGCACAATCAAACAATTTTGATTCTTTTGCAAATTCTCAACCACTTTAATTCTTATTCAAATAATGTAAGACAGAGCAGCAAGAAAATTCATAGATACACCCTCTTCTCGGTTGTAGACGCCTATCCCTCACCTTATAAATATACCAAGTGGTTACCGTAGTACCATTTTCACGGTGGAAATTATTTTTGTGGAATAATGATTTTTTTCCTTCCTGCGTTGTAGATGTGACGGGCCTGGTAAGTATAGTCTTAAATGAATAATATATATGCATGGACATAGTTGTTGTATTTCTAACTCTAATTGCAACGCACCCAGGGGAGTCAGCAACTAGGAGTGTTACAGTCACTTAATGAATAGAAAGAAATATATCTTAAGATCGGGCTGCGCCAACGATTATAAATGCATGGGTTGCCTGGCTCTTAAGTGCCTTTCCTCGGTAATCTTCTGAGTTTAATTGAAGACCACACTGGCAGAGATAATGGGAATTTGTCTTTGTGGCACACGACCAGACCATAAAGAAAAGAGGAACGGCCAAAAAAAAAAAAAAAAAAAAAAAAAAAGCTTTCTTTTTTTTATTTATTACAAGAAACACACGACCTTGAGATAGAATCAGGACTCAGGCTATCTGGTACTTTCATTAATTGAAATCTAAAAATCAACCGTCCACAACACTTTCTTCTCTCCAACCCACAGGTATATATATTTGATGCATGCACTTTATTAAATCTTAATGCATTCACGTATCTTGTACTTCTCTCTTGACTGTGGTTTGATGCAAGACTTTAAATAGTGTCTTAACCAAAACGACAGCGAGACTAAATCTCCTGGAATAGGTTTTTTACCTCGTTCACAATCACTTGATGAACATGGACAACAGCATTTAAGAATATTAGAGGTATTGTGCGTAGTTTTTCGTCCGCTGTAATAAATGCTTCTTTGTCGTACTAGATGGGATAACGTAGATGGTGAACCAATAAACCTTTCAGTTTCGGCTCGTTTTGTTTAATTGTTTTTCAAGGTTTTTCAATGGGAAAGGATTTCTTTCTATTGTCCATTGTCGATGCTAAGATCTAAAGTGATGTACATGTTGTTCAGTATCTTGTCATCTTATTTCCTCGGAGTGAGTGTGTGTTTTTTGGGGGTCGTTTTATGTGATGTCCTTTTTCATCTTTATGGAAACCTAATGAAAATGTTGTTAATTTTTCAGTGTCTAATTTCAGTTCTAACAAACCTTTGTTATAATTTCTGATACTGACATATGAAATTGATAAGTGATAGTGAAATCCAATCGTGTGTCGAGACCACCTTAAACATAGCTAGTAAACAGAAACAACTTCATAAAAATAAGAAAAGAGGAAAGAGACATATCTTTATTTTTTTTGTTCAGGTGAAAAAATGCAGTCCATGGTGCGGCCTCTTTGGAGAGGAACAAACATCAAAGTGCTTGTGTAGCTTTTTTAGTGGGTTTTAAGGTTTTGGGGTTTAGAGATGTTTGTTTATTTTTAGTAAGTGTAAAGCGCGCGCCTTGATTGTCAGTTTGACGGATTTGGCACTATACAAAATTGTTATTGTTATCATTGTTTAGTAATAAACCACAAGGGAAACTCTCAGCCTAATTTCCGCTCTAGTCAATTTGTCTTTGTTCAACCCCGAATTAATCAAGTAAAAACAAAGCGCGTTATTATTACAACCCTTGTTCGTTATGCATTCCTGAAACCATCTCAACTCCTTTGGAATATTAAGCACCATCAGCCAAATGGGCAAACAGTCTCTACCCTCCCAGGTACCCATTTACTTCTGGATGATGAGATGCAATTATAGTTAAGTGTCTTGCCTGAGGACACAATTGCTGTAACCAGGATTCGAACCCACACTCTTGTGACTCGGTAACCGCTATACATGCTATGAAACATACAATCTAAAACATATTCAGGTTGCATGATCTCATTGATATCATCTTGAATCAAATCATGGAATATTTTTGGTTACAAAGTTGCCTTGAAGATTTGAGGTAATTATTGATAATAATTGAAACACTGCTTTTGTGTAGATTGTTATCTACATAGAAATAGACAAGTGATGAAGCACAAGGTGATGGCCCGCTTAAAGGTAGGGTCAAACTTCGATAGTGACCCGGAAAAGAAATCATGTATTTTTTATGACTACTTGTTATCAAGAAGGCAATAGTAGTAAGCTTTTAAGATATCATTTTGTCTCGAATGCCCCATGTTAAATCTCCCAATATCACCTGTAGCTGACATTTTGAAATGTTTATGGTGTACGTTTGAATGCTGCCCTCAATACGACCTGAGATACGGATGATACCCGCTCTCATCTCGCTAAACACGGATGGATTCGACGTTCTTGATGAAAATACCATGACATTTTTTTGCCAACATCTCATCAAGTACACACTGTTTTCATCTGAAACTTTCACAGGTGACCTTTATTGTATTGGAAATTTTGCCTGTAAACCAACATTACTTTGACAAAAACTAAACGATGTCCCTACCAGTGTTGGCTCTGAGAAGAGCCGGTTTGGTCTCGACGTTTCGAACAGTATACTTTGCTCGTCTTCAGTTTCTCCTGAAGACGAGCAGAGTATACTGTTCGAAACGTCGAGACCAAACCGGCTCTTCTCAGAGCCAACACTCACACAAAAGAGATTTACACATGGTTGTACCCACAAGCTTACTATTTATTTATAGTTTCTTCCCATTTCTTCACACCATGCAAAGCTTCAAACAATATTTGATGTCCCTACCTTTAGTTGACCCAAAAATGTTTGGATTGTAAAGAATCTACAGTGTATCATGACGACTTCCACAATATATGTTTTTTTACAATAATGTTGTATGCAATTTAATAAAAATGGAATAGTTTCTTTGTATTCATTCATTCTGCATTTCTCCGTTACAATACATTTTCCAATAAAAAAGGTTGACAGATCTCTGAAAACCATTCCCTGTTCTGCCTCTGAGAGTAAATTCCCTCTCGTACTTTAAGTTATCTCAAAACACTTCATCAGATCACACTATCCCATCATGCCCTGGGAGAGAATCCTCTCAGGATTCAATTTTTCGGTAATCTGTTTGAATTTATTTACTTTATTCAGACATTTATTTTTATTCAATTGTTAATCAGGTCAAATTTCATAGCAATACTACATGCTTCAAGTGAGTTCTCTCTTCTTTTGTTCTTTTTTTAACCCATCCTCGTTTTTCAGAGAAATATAAAAGGAGTGATGGTTGTTGGAGTAGAAGCAAAGTCAATTTAAAGCAATCACGGCCGCTGCTAAAGTGTGTATTTTAGTCTAAGCAAGTCTTACTTGAACTGCATTATGCATTCAGTTGATCAGTAACTTCATCACACGTAACATATTCATGTACTTGGGAGTTGGTCACGCATGAGAGCCATTGCCCAATATTGCCGTCCCGCTCCATTAGCAGGCTAAACTTCTCCAACATTTGGAAACTGCGGGGAGGCAAACAACCCTGAATTCTATTTATTCAAACAGTGTTAGAATTATTAGTCCTGCCTGATCATCGGTGCGGAGTTGGAAAGGGAAGGGTGGGGAGAATTACAGAAGGTAATTTTGAGAACATAAGATGCGGGGTACATTGTCTTCAGTGCAGACACAAGTATTTACATCAGGCGGGTCTTGCGGGAGTTGATTTTCGATTGTTGAAATGGACATGAGCCTGCCCTCTACAGGTGTGTTATATAGGATACTAAATCTTGCATAAGTCATTTAAACATGCGTTGGTGTTCTTCTCTGACCTAAATCAAACTTGGTTCATCCAATGGAAATCCATATAACTAAACTGAAGAGTTCAAGGATGATGGCGTCACCTTTTAAATCTACAATTTGTCGCTGCTGCGATGAAACTTGCATCTGAACCTCAGATTGGTTAAGAACATTGTTATAAGATGATGGGGAGTTGTTTACTTCTGTATGGTTTATTTAGGCCTACACTATTATTGTCTTCATTTTTACGAATTGACAAATGAGTCAAAAATCTCTATTTTGTTTACAAATCATTTTGTGTGTGTGCATATTCTTGATGTAGTCTACAGTTAACATTTTCACCAAGTTTACATAACAGTTTTGTGATAAAACTAAATAGCATGTCCGACTAATCATACATTTTACATCTTCTGTTTTTATGAAGTGACAAATCAAAATTACTTTGTCTATTGATTTGCATGGTACTGGCTTGGTGCCTAAACATGCGTGGTTTGACTTTTGCATTTTTACGAAGTGACAAATCTGTTCATTTAGCATTTTATGAAGTGACAAACCTGAATATGCATCGGTTGGTACACAGAGCCGGGCAGGTCTGGTTTTGTCTTTGTTTTTATGAAGTGACACGGGAATTAATAACGCATCAAAAAACGGCAAATTGAAAAAAATACTGACAGTTCTGTATGACTGAAGAATTCAATTCAATATAATTCTAATAACATTTATTTATATTATGCATAACCAATAAATAAAAGTAAATTCAGCTTTATTTTATAGTAATCTTTAAGTTCAACTTCAAGCGTGACTTTCTATAATCAAAATTGTATTTATTTTTCTTCAGCTGCGGGGGCTAACTTGTCACTTCATAAAAACAGCGGCGATCTATACTATTTTAATTGAGTATTTGGCTTTTCATAACTCCCAAATCTTATGATCACTCATCAACATCGTTCTTGGCTCACTAAAAGAGTTTAGTTGACTCCAATGCTTTTAGTGAATGTACATCATTGGTTTGGGGAAGGGTAGATTCATTCCAATCCTCTAGTGTTCAACAAACACACCTGCTACACACCCTGTGAAAATTTCATCAATTCTTTTGTTTAAAAAAAAAAGAGCGGTTTAAGTTAAGTCAGAGATTTTGTGCACGTTCATCTGCATGTATTTCATGTTTCCAAAAATGACAACAATCGAAACAAGCAACAGTGATTCTTCAAAAATGCTATTTCCTCGATTTCTACAATATTTCTGAAAGAAATATTCTCTAGAGGATTGGTATAAACTCTATACTGAGTGAGCTTTCATATTAAAACCGATCAATTTCCTCATTTTTGTTTCTTCTTTTTTTTTTTCCCTGATAATAACCAATCCTGTGTTTAGTCTTTAAAATTTTTGATGGGTTGGATTTTTTGGGGGGTATCCTGTCGCGGACTTTAAACCACAAAAGGTGCGACCAGCCAGGAGTTGGTTTCACCACCTAGGTATTGAGGAGAGTCAATGCCCAGACTGACTTTTGAGAACGTTGAACTCTGACAATTATGACGCCAAAACGAATCATTTCAGCTGTATGACAAACGGGAAGTTAATTTGACAGTTAAAGTGAAAAAGACATCAGTTGGATAAGGCGTCTGTACTGACCTGAGATTGTATGCCTCTGGAGAACCCATACTTAACAGCGAAATGTTAAAATAAAACAAGCAGTTTTTACTGTGTATAAATTAGTGAACTGAAGTGACAATTATTGGGGATATTTTTTATTTTTTATTTTTTTTTACTTTGTAGCTTTAGCAGGTGAGATACAAAGCAGTGGCATAACTTGACATTTTCATTTCAGAGGGAGGGGATGGGGGAGAGGCAGGCGAAAGCAATAAAATAATGTTCAGGGTTTTCATACTTTTCCAATTAATTACAGTGTATATACTTTCTGGAGCTGATGATCTTGGTTAGAGCATGTTACGTGTGTGAGCATGCACTGCCTTAATGCAGCACTCACAAAATGAAAATACTGGAAAATGTGATGGTGCATGGATTTTCGACCACTTAGTAAGATTTGGTCACAAACTTCACAGATTAATGTTAATAAAATATTATTTCTGCCATAGTAATTTATAAAGTAATACTCATTATTCGTAATTATTTTTCTAAGATCTCACGGGGGTCTGGAGGTTGAGCAAAAGCTTTGAGCAGAGGCCCTGCACCCACTCCCCCTTCTGGTATACACACTTTGGCTGTCAGAATGTGATATATTCTTCACTTGCAGGTTGTCCAGCTACCTTGCATTTGCAGAGTAAACAGGCCATCTGTATAACAGGGTCAAGAGTGGCTGTTGCCAAGTTGGCTGGTTGATTGATTGTCTAGTTATCCTGTGTTGTGGCTGGTTAAAAGATGTGCAAACTTGATTCGTGTCTCCTGACAGGTTGCCTGCTTACAGTGTGGCGAACTGGCTTCTCGGCTTTCTCGCTCAAGGACTGACTCTCTGGCTAGGTGAGCAGTCTGTGTTTTGGCTGGCTGGTGAAATGGCTTGCCGGCTTTCGTGCTGTTTGCCACATTGGCTGGCTGTGAGTTGTTTTTACAATATGAGTTAGTTTCCTGGCTGCCAAGATGTTTGATTGACTTGATTGACTGTCATTATTTGTTTTTGGTTAGACATGGTTGGTTGTTTGGTTGTGTGGTTGGTTGGTTGGTTGGTTGGTTGGTTGGTTGGTTGGTTGGTTGGTTGGTTGGTTGGTTGGTTGGTTGGTTGGTTGGTTGGTTGATTGGTTGTTTGGTTGGTTGGTTGGTTGGTTGGTTGGTTGGTTGGTTGGTTGGTTGGTTGGTTGGTTGGTTGGTTGGTTGGTTGGTTGGTTGGTTGGTTGGTTGGTTGGTTGGTTGGTTGGTTGGTTGGATGGTTGGTTGGATGGTTGGTTGGTTGGTTGGTTGGTTGGTTGGTTGGTTGGTTGGTTGGTTGGTTGGTTGGTTGGTTGTTTGGTTGGTTGGATGGTTGGTTGGCTGGCTGGTTGGTAGGTAGGTAGGTGTGTTGGTTACCTGGCTGCCAAGCTGTTTATCGGACTAAGTACTAGTTTGGTTAGAAATAGCTGGTTGGTTTGTTGGTTACGCGGTTGGTTGGTTAGTTGTAAGCTAGGTGGCTAACGGACATGTTGAAAGGCTACCAGAGTGTCTGAATAGCTACCCGATTGATCAGCTGGTCCAGTGACTACAATAAGATCATTGATTGATTTATTATTCCTTCATACTCGAAAATCTCAGTGCATAAAGACCACATAAAGACCACGTAAGCAGTAGCTTTTCTACCACAAGAATCATGCATCCACCGAGAAATTATTTATTTCAATTAACTTTTTGTTATTCATTAGAACTCCCAAATGCCGTTTCTAATTATCTCACTGCCTTGGAGAAAGGTCAGCTTGTAAACAAAATTCAGTGCACTGACGTTTCTCTCCAGCGATAGACGTCACTTCCATTAGTTCATCACAGAAAATTAAATTCATTTCCATATAATTAGAATGCGTGCACATCTTTTCTGTCCATTTCTTGATTAAAAAACACTGTAATTAACATACGCTTGAAAATTAAAGGCGAGGGAATATATGCAGGGGTCCCAAGCATAATGACGAGAATGAACAAAGAGAAATGAAACTATTGTTATCCTAATCTAATTAGGAATTAATTTAATTCTTAATTTTACTCCTGAAATGAAGACTAACATGTGTGGATACTGAGCTGAAGGATGGGTCTTTGTCTATAGAACAAAGATGTGAATTCTGAACTAAACTTCAAATTACTCATTCAGCCTTTCTTAGTGTGCTCATGTTTAAAGCTAATTATGACTACCGTCCCTTTCCACAATTTTATTTTTGAGGGGAAAAAAGTACAAGCGTAAATTGAAAATCAATGCCAAATATTGGAATGCTTGCATTGTTCTGAAGAAAATTAAATTAATCAGTATTAAGCAGTAACATTTAAAAGGTAAGGCATATGACTGTCTTGCTTTCATAAGACATCTTGCATTGATCTTGGAAAAAAATATGTGCTCACATTTTGGGAAAAACCTTAAATCTAAAAGTTTTTCAGGCAAGTGATTTTTTTGGATTTCTCTGATATTCAAGTATTTTCTCAAAAGCTTCTTGAGCCTGTACTTTTTCTTGAAAGAAGTCACCAAAGGGAGGAAGAAGTAGTCAACATCTTTGTCAAAACCTGTGATTTTTGTCTTCCTGGTGATGCACTGAGTCTGTCAACCTCCTGAACTTTAATCTGGGAGGTTGCGGGTTTAGAGTAAGAGGAAACCCAAACTAGCGAGCCATTTGTTCCAGAACTTTTTACATCCATCAAAACCATCCCTGATTTTTAAAATTTGTACAAATATTGCTCATAAAAAGTGCCTTCTGGGGACATTTCTATTAACCAATATTCAGTTAGTGGTTTCTTAAAGATGGCACTTATGCGGAAACTATTTCTCAGAGGTATTGATGCAACTAAAATATTAAGAATGCTGTTCAATTACTTGATATTTAAGTTTAAAAGGTTGCATCCCCTGAAGGTGATCGCTCTGCTGTGGCCTCCCACATTGAATCGCAAATGTGGGTGTGATCCCTGGTTCTATGTTAGTTACAGGTTGAAAGGCTTGTTGAACTGGTGGCATCCCCAAACAAAATATTGACAAAATAGGGAGACCGCCAACATTAGGGCTAGATAGCTCAGTTGGTATAGTGCTGGCGCATTAAGTCAGCGGTCACAGGTTCAAATCCCACTCAAGTCCATTTTTCTTTGTTCAACCCAAAATTGAACAAATCAGATGTTTACAATAATAATGACTACTAACAAACTGCATAAAAAAATCCATCAAAATAAGACCCTCACAGAGCTGAACAAACAAAAAGGAAAACAACACAATACAAGAAGACTACACTTCAACAGGGAATGAAACAAATGCTCCTTAGTTATGCTTTTGAACTTTGGATGCGCCAATTTTAGGATGGAGATACTAGGAACACCAAATTCTTTTTATTTGATATTTTCATACCATGGTCACTTCAAAATTAACGGCACCCTTGGTTAAAAATTGTCTTCAGAACACCCTTTTTCCCAGACCTTGGCAAACACCTTTAACCCATGTCAGTCAAGTTAAGTTTTTATTTTATCAAAGTATGCCGGGTTTCAAATAAACAATATGCATTTTTATTATTTCAATGACTGCAGTCGTTCAGGGCTCATTTTTTTAACCATAAAACATATTTTATGTGTAGTTACATTTGCATAACTAATTATTCTTTATAAGCTATGCCATACGTGTATTAGTAGAAACAACAACAAATAGCATGTAACTTTTAATGATAACCATATGGTATTAATAAACTACATTTACAGAATGATTAAAAATGCAGCCCGACACTCACATTCACATTTCCGGCACAGGCGTTAAGCTGCCTCGTCTGTTATCCATTGTCATATGGTAGCAACAGAGAACCACATGAAAATAATTGTGTACAAATTATTCAAATTGGGGCTTCGCAGACGCACCTGAAATTTGATGAAATTTGACTCGAGCGTCTATCGCATTTCATTTGCATTTGCAGCTGCCAGGAATTAAAATTAAATCTATTTTTGGTTGTTTATCATTGTATTTAATTTGTTCCCCCGAAAGGCTACAATTTCAAGTAATTTACCGTTCAGTGTGCAGGGCACCTTGCAATCAGATGAGTGAGTAGGTATGATTAAAGATTTTACAAAGTTGTTGTCACACAGACCAGGGCAATTTCACCGTTGTCACGGCAATAACACACCGCAACAATGGTTTTTGTGGCAGTCACATATGATTCAATTAAACAGTTGGGTCTTAAAATGAAATTAATGGGTTTTTTTGGTTTTTTTACCCTCTGCTTCTTAAATCTGTTCATCATTTCTTTCTCTTTTGTCATTACATTAACTTTGATTGCCTCTCGTCATTTTCCCCATCATCATATTCATTCTTTGGAACCTTTATTTGTATTTTATTCGTTTTGCTTCAATTTTTTTCCCCCCATTCTTGTTTCAATCTTTCCATCTTTTATTCTGTATCTTCACATGACCTCTTTTTCATATCCATCTTTTTCTTAAATATTAATTTCAAATGTTTCCTTCCTTTCTTCATTTGTCCCCTTATTGCTCTGTGTTTATTTTGACCTCATTTTCTTCCTGTCCGATCTACATCTCCCTCTTTCTGCGTTCATCATTTTCTTACTGCCCCTTTCTGAACTCCCCCATACTGGCTTCTTCCCTTCATTGAATTTCCATTCACCGTTTCTATTGTGTGTTTTGGGAATGTTATTATTTCCCCAATGTGCCTTCTCTTTTTCCAATCCCCTCGAAAATCCCTGCACAATACGCATTCTTATTGGTCACAAATGTTCATTCCAATTAATACCTCATTTGATTCTCTTTCCTATGTCATTCCTGTACAAACAATATATTTTCCAGATTGTATTCCTTTTCCTTCCGTCTCAACCTACACCTACTTTACAACTTTTATCCAACCTATCCCAACTCCATCTCACATCCCCTCATTTCTTATTTTCTTTCTGTAATCCTGTTCTTGACTCCGCCCTGTTTCCACTCCGCTCCTCCCCTATTATTGACTGCAGGTCTAGGAAAGCAAACAGTTGTTGAAGGGAAGATGGGTGCCTATCTCAAGCGGTTCGTTCCACATCATTACGAAACACTTATAGCTTGTGGCATACTGAACAGATAACCCGAAGGACATCTGCCATCCTTTAAAGAAATTTAAACTAGAAATGGTCTTTTAAATATATCCTCATTATTGTGAAAACCTGGTCTGTCACTCCTTTGATAAGTTCTTTAACAACATTTTAAACTACATTTTAAGTTTCCTCACAAGGGAATACAATCCCAAAAGTTGTTATGGCTTCATTTCGCTATACATACATTCATGGGGGATGGGTGCACAAGCGCCCCCCCCCCCACATCCCCCTCCGGTGCCCCCATGACCAAATGCAGATAAATGTAGTGCCTAAAAAGGGGAAAACATGGCCCAGTTAAAGAATCCTGACTTCATACTTCATACATTGATTTTGGTTTTGTTTTCAGTTAATATTTTACTGTTGTATGTCATATTGATTTATTTGTTCTAAAATATGTGCTATGCAAAAACGAAAAATGGATTTTCAGTGAATTATTTTCATCTCTCGGAACAAGAGCAACTTTAAGCAAATAATTAGTTAGTTATAATTTTTGCCAGAACTTTGTTTTTTGGGTATACTTATTGTCACCCAGGGTAAGGTGAAGCATTTTTTGCAGGGTTAAAATTATTATTTTTTTCCAGTTTTATTGGTTTCTTTGTTTGTTTGTTTAGATGATCTTCCCAACAAGGGGACTTCGCAAAGCTCCCACAATGGGAAATAAACACTAAGCTGGCAACATCCAATCTCTCTCATACAAACATTGGTTTAACATTTATGATTATGAATTGCACAAATCAATAAGTTGAGCTTCAGTAACTAGATGACAATGCTTTTTCTAGTCATTGTGAAATCAGCAGTTAGCTGGGCTGAATTCGAACCCACAACCTTGCGATTGCAAGTCCTGCAGTCTAACCACTTGACCACGGTGACCTTCGTTAGTTCAATATTTATTTTCTATGAATTGGAATGTACTGTAGTACTTGTATTATAATGCATTGTATGAAAAGTAAACCGTTACAGCAGTTGCTGTTGGCGGTAATAGTTAATTGTTTTTAACTACAACTAAAACTTTGTCTTTGTTTGTAAGCTTATGACCTTCAGCTTAATAACTGTTGCGTTTGCTGTACACTTACTTTGTATAAATTGTTAATTCCTTGCAGTATTTAGTGGTTGTAGGTGTTTGGTCTTCACTCAAACATCGTAAATTCAAAGAATGTACCACATCACCGCAAACAATGTATTTTAACAATAAACAATATTGAACATAACTGACCGTCCCAAGTTTTGTTATTTTGCTGGTGTATAACATTTCAGTTTATCAGCTGATTTCCTCTTTTGGGGTTTCTTAGCTGTCACATTAAAAATTGAAAAACACAGAACAAAGTCTTGCTGTGCCTGGAACGTCTCTATGTTTTGGACAAACTGTTTCTCCATGATGCCTAATTATAATTTATGCTACTCAAGATTCCCTTCTAAACCTAGCTTGATCAGTGTAGCTCAGAAGCCTGAGGTAACCTGTTAACAAGGGTGCTTGCTATGAAACAAGGTCATGATAAACCCAGTAGATCCTTCCACAGTAAATCTGTGTTTGCATTTGGATTAATATTTAACCGAGATCAGAGGTAACATTCCAATGGGTAAATCTTACCCAGTGTCTGCACTTGGATTATTTGACGTACAGGTAGGTAAACTAACCCGAGACGATGGTGAAACAAACTGATTGACCAAATACAGGACGATGCGTCCGCACTGGACGTTTCAGCTCGGTTACTTTGACCAGGTTAGGTTACCTGGGCAGAAGTTGGCAGGTAAAACTACACATTTGACTCGGTTAAGTTATACTGAGTGAAATTTCCCTGGGCTGTTCACACTGGACTTAAAAATGGTCAAGTTATCCATTTGGCTCTGTTAGTTTACCCCCCAAAAAGTCCAATACGAACACGGTTGAGGTAGTTGTATGACTGGCAGAAGGATTCAAGGTTCATAGGCCCCTCTTCTGGGCAGGCTTAGTGTAAACATCCATCATAGCAAGGAGGTCATAAGGAATCAAATGACTGAGAGGCAGTCAGAACTCTATCTTAATTTTCTTCAAAACATAATTTTGCAAATTCCTTGTTTTCGATCTTTTACAAGCCTTTCATCTATTAAAGGAGTAATATGAAACCACTTTTGTTTTAAGGAAAAGAACAAGACAAATTTGTCACCTGAAGGTTTTGAGAGAGCAGTGTAAAACAATTTGACCTTTTTTTGTTGAGTTGTTATACATGACTATGTTTTTCTCTAAGGCTTCCAAAGCAGACAAAATTGTGTCAGCTTGAATGACAAAAACATGGTGGTACCAAGTAAGCATGGGGGGGGGGGGGGGGGACACAATCATCTTTGTCCCAGAACACCTATGCAGGTCGTATATGTACAATATTGGTGCACATGAATTATGCCAGACTTGTTGTAAAACCAAGAGAAGCCCATTTTCATTTCACATCACATAGCTTACCCTGCTAATGGCCTCGCCGATTGAAATAGCTTCAACATGACCTGGTAGTTTTCACCATTTGTATCAAATATTTATTTTAACTCGATTAGAATAGAAAGGGTTGGTAGAGAAGATTTAATATCAACTGTGTTAATGGAACGGAGCCCTGTAGTTTTGTCATGTTTGAGTAAATTAATTTTTTATCGTAGATGGATGCTGGTTCCTGATTTGTTTTGTCTTGTGTCCTGTTGGTCACATTTACTTTAGTTCAACATTGGACTAGAGAAAGTTAAACCATTTAAAATCATGTATGTGAATCCACCATTTTATGCCATTTCAAAACTTGTTATTAATAAATCAACTGAAAATATACCTGTTGCAATATATATAAAACTAGTAGGGGAGATGGCCTTAGCTTTCGATCCAAATCGGACCTTCGTCAGAGGCATAAACTAGCACAAACATATCCATTTATAGCAAAAAGAGGAGCAAACGATTAAGGGAAAGTATCTAGAAAAAAAAGCGGGAAAATTATAGCCAATCAAAGTTAATAATTTACAAACAATGGGGTGGCTAAGAACAATCAGAGTAAAGTAGTGAGGACAAAGGATGGTCAGTGTGAAAGGGTGGATCACTGGACCATAAAGGTGGGAACTGCATTCTAGGTATTACAATGTGGGAAGCATGAAAGGGTAGGATTAGAGGGCAAGTTGCAATATATATGTATTTATAGAATTATCTTCATGCAATCTTGGATCCTCAATTCTGTTTGGTCGATCCATAGCAAAATGTGATATAAACCTATATTGCACTGCCCATATCAAACCCTTTTCTATAACGGGCTGTTCTAAGCCCGCGTATTGTGCTATTTTCAAGTCATGCTTCAAGTTTCCTTGAAGATGAACTTGTTCTTACGTGTGTGGAATACAGGAAGATATTGGAAAAGCATGTCTGCCTCCCATACCCAAAACGGCCTTCAGTTCCGTTGGATGATATGGACACGGAAGCGCTATATTATTTCTGTATCCTACTTGCATAACAATATACATATATACATATATACCCCATCCCATTGTTTGTAAATTTACAACTTTGATTGGCTATATTTTCCCGCTTTTTTCTAGATACTCTCCCTTAAACTAATTTTATATATTTATAAAAACTTGTAGGGGAGATGGCCTTAGCTTTCGATCCAGACCGGACCTTCCTCAGAGGCATAAACAAGCACAAACCAAAACAAATCCATTTATGCAAAAAGAGGAGCGAAGAAATATGGGAAGGCATCCAGAAAAATGGGGTAAAATTGTATAAAGCCAATCAAAGCTATTAATCTACAAACAATGGGGAGGCTAAGAACCAATCAGAGTAAAGTAGTGAGGACAATGTGAGAAAGTGAAAGAGTGGATTACTGGACCATAAAGGTGGTAACTGCATTCTGGGTAATGCGGGAAGCATGGAAGGACAGGATTGTAGAAATTTTTTCTTGCATTATTTTACCCACAAAACAAGCCTGCCTCATGAGGCTACGTCACTGATGGGACAAGGAACATTACCAAAGACGACTAGAGAGTTAAAACGTTCAAACCGTTAAGTTTTCATGAAACATATCTTACATTTTTCAAAATCATGAGACAATGGTACAAATCAGTTATAGTCAATGTACATCCTTTTGTCCACGTTAAAATTCTCTAGCTTTGTAAAAAAAAAAAAAACTTATTTCAGATTTAATTTGATTGAATACACTTCCATTTTGAATGCAAAAAACAATTAAATTGAAAGGTTGTAAGAATTTTTTCAATGACATTGTTTTGAGATAGGGTTTATTTGTATATTTTTTTGTTTCAAACCAACAACTAATAACAGAAAACCAATCAGTTAAGATTGCATTATCAACGGGACAAACGCAGCAACTAGTGAAAAAATGAAAATAAAAATTTCATTTGTTATTATAAGTATTACTTTGTTTACTTTTGGAAATCAACTGCTTTCATGGTGTGAAACTGACTTATTCATCTTTGATTAATTTCTGTAAGTTATTTATTTTGCTTTAAAAAAACAAGGTCAGGAGCATCACAGGCCACAACAAATATGACATGTTTACAGTATTAAAGATTAGTTTCAAACAGGCAAGCAAACATCTGACTGCAAGGTTTTGGGGAAGGTTTTGGGGGAGGTTGTCCCAGGGGAGGGTGGGTGGTGGGAAGGGGGCATCATGAGTTCTAAGCCATCTACTAGCATAGTACAGTTACCATGGAAAATGTTCCCTTTTTACATTGAGGCCATAGTGAGTTAAGTCAACAACATTGCATCGTGACAAGTGCACCACAATCATGTGAAAAATAGTTGTTTTCTTACGGCAAAAATCATTGACAAGACCTCCCAAAGGCTGTCTGAATACCCAAACACAATGGAAGAGAAAACCGATGACACTTCTATTCCATGAAAACACCTGGGTCCACTTGCATAGAGCATTAAATACTGCTCGGCACAATTTTCCTCTTTTCGGCCCAAAACTCTGTGGTGTTTTTTTTTTTTTTTTTTTTTGACCCTAATTTTTCTAGCCCCAGCCCCAGAATCAAAAGTGGCTCAGTGCTCCGATGTGCCTTTTATATTTATATTCGTTTCACACCCAAGTATCTTCTGTTAATGACTTTCATGTTTAAGTGCTATTTGAACAAAAAATAATAACCTCTTAAGTTTTGCAATTAATTTACAGGTCCTTATGGTTGGCAAGTAGTTTCAAACGTTCATCCTTTATTTACCCTGATGTGAAAAGATCTGTTTACAATTAAACCTTTTAGCTACATCTATAAAACATTTTAATATACATGTAATTTTATCTCAAAGAGATGAAACCCGAGTTGATTTAATTGTAAAGTAACAAGAACAATGTGTTAAGGAGAAACTGCGTTTGTTTCCCGGTCTCCTCTTTTGCCTTGAAAAAGAACTACAAATAACACATGCATACAATAAAAAAAAATCATATCCCTCCTGCTTCAAAGACAGATTTTTTTTTCTTCACAATTTGAGCAGAGGCAGGTTGTTTATGGTTTTCAGTTGTTTTCACTTGTAAGCATTCGGCTGACAATGTATATTCAAAAAGGAGTCAGATCGTAGCAGGTTGAACACACTGACTTGCAAAGTCTGGGCAGTGTGAGCACAACTGTAATCAAATCAGGCTCCGAGCCAAGGAGGGAGGGGCAAGCAAATGCGATTTTGCGCATGAGGGGAGGGAAGTCAGAACTTGCTTGGGGGCCTGGACTCTATGTTGTTATGGCCCAGGCAACTAGCTGATGCCATCAATCGATAAAGTGTGAATCACATGCAAGCCAACTGAGTACTCCCCCCTCGATTTTGTCTCTCTTTTTTTCTTTGCTTTGTCTTTCCTTTTGACTTTTTTGCAAAAAATTGAAAGTATAATCGAAAAGGAGAAAGGGTGATCATGGATGGGAGATGAGAAATAAAGAGATTTCTGAAGAAGAAGTTTGTGTGTAGATGAATCACAAGGAGTATCTTGTGATTTGGATCTTGCTTAACCAGTCAATATTTGTGGTATAAGCACAGTCAATAGTCATGTTCCCTGCCTCAGCAACAGCAGAAATGAATACTGAATCTTATTATACCAAAGAAGGAATCAGACTGTTACTCTTTCTAGTCTTAGGCATTGTCTGGTTTGATGGCTTCGGCAGTGGCTATGGCTTTAATGCCAAAAAAGTCCAATTCATTAATGTTGTCATTGCAGCTAACAGCTGAAGCCAGAGCCGAAGTTGCTATAGTCAGACACAGAATCTGTGGCTACAAGTTGGCTCATCATGAAGTCTATCAACGGTAAACAATAATCAAAGCTTACTTCCAAATTGTCAAATAGTTTATCAAAATCTTACTTGTATATCCACTGAAATCCAAGTTTTAGGAAACATTGAGCTAAAGATGACAGCATTTCAGATGGCATTATTTTCTCAAGTGAAGTTTCAAATGAAAATTTACTATTTATAAGAACTTGCAATCAGATAAGATTCTTTTAAGATTACATGCAGTAGGCCCATTGGTTATTGGGAAACAATTTTTTTATACCAATCATCAAGTTATTAGTCAAGTCCCTGCATGTGTCACTCAGCTGTA
>JAMKCF010000334.1:0-29237 GCA_023634235.1 Pisaster brevispinus | reverse complement strand
GGTTGACAATTTTTTGGCAATTTTATTGTTTCAAATGATTGATCACGGACTCCTGAAGACAGTTTACTGGTGCAGACTGGAAAAATAACTCAAAGTATGAGATGTATCAGGAATTATGTGAGTTTAGTTATGGGTCCGAAAAACCAAAGAATCGACCATGCCGGCATGGTCACAATTTCAAGATTTTGGGTCAAAATTCTTTTGGCAATTTTATGGTTTCAAATGATAGAGCACGGACTCCTGAAGACCGTTTACTGGTGCAATCTGGAAAAATGATGCATAGTTTGTCAGATAAGAAGAATTTTGTGAGTTTAGTTATGGGTCTGAAAAACCCAAAAATCTACCATGCTGGCATGGTCAAATTTTCAAGATTTTGGGTCAAAAATCTTTTGGCAGTTTTATGGTTTCAAATGATAGAGCACTGACTCCTGAAGACCGTTTACTGGTGCAATCTGGAAAAATGATGCATAGTTTGTCAGATAAGAAGAATTTTGTGAGTTTAGTTATGGGTCCGAAAAACCAAAAAATCGACCATGCCGGCATGGTCAAATTTTCAAGATTTTGGGTCAAAAATCTTTTGGCAGTTTTATGGTTTCAAATGATAGAGCACTGACTCCTGAAGACTGTTTACTGGTGCAATCTGGAAAAATGATGCATAGTTTGTCAGATAAGAAGAATTTTGTGAGTTTAGTTATGGGTCCGAAATACCAAAAAATCGACCATGCCGGCATGGTCAAATTTTCAAGATTTTGGGTCAAAAATCTTTTGGCACTTTTATGGTTTCAAATGATAGAGCACTGACTCCTGAAGACCGTTTACTGGTGCAATCTGGAAAATTGATGCATAGTTTGTCAGATATTGAGAATTTTGTGAGTTTAGTTATGGGTCCGAAAAACCAAAAAATCGACCATGCCGGCATGGTCAAATTTCAAGATTTTGGGTCAAAAATCTTTTGGCAATTTTATGGTTTTAAATGATAGAGCACGGACTCCTGAAGACCTTTTACCGGTGCAATCTGGAAAAATGATGCATAGTTTGTCAGATAATGAGAATTTTATGAGTTTAGTTATGGGTCCGAAAAACCAAAAAATCAACCATGCCGGCATGGTCAAAATTTCAAGATTTGGGTCAAAAATCTTTTGGCAGTTTTATGGTTTCAAATGATAGAGCACGGACTCTTGAAGACCGTTTACTGGTGCAATCTGGAAAAATGATGCATAGTTTGTCAGATAATGAGAATTTTGTGAGTTTAGTTATGGGTCCGAAAAACCAAAAAATCTACCATGCCGGCATGGTCAAAATTTCAAGATTTTGGGTCAAAAATCTTTTGGCAGTTTTATGGTTTCAAATGATAGAGCACTGACTCCTGAAGACCGTTTACTGGTGCAATCTGGAAAAATGATGCATAGTTTGTCAGATAAGAAGAATTTTGTGAGTTTAGTTATGGGTCCGAAAAACCAAAAAATCGACCAAGCCGGCATGGTCAAATTTCAAGATTTTGGGTCAAAAATCTTTTGGCAATTTTATGGTTTTAAATGATAGAGCACGGACTCCTGAAGACCGTTTACCGGTGCAATCTGGAAAAATGATGCATAGTTTGTCAGATAATGAGAATTTTATGAGTTTAGTTATGGGTCCGAAAAACCAAAAAATCGACCATGCCGGCATGGTCAAAATTTCAAGATTTTGGTCAAAAATCTTTTGGCAGTTTTATGGTTTCAAATGATAGAGCACGGACTCTTGAAGACCGTTTACTGGTGCAATCTGGAAAAATGATGCATAGTTTGTCAGATAATGAGAATTTTATGAGTTTAGTTATGGGTCCGAAAAACCAAAAAATCGACCATGCCGGCATGGTCAAAATTTCAAGATTTTGGGTCAAAAATCTTTTGGCAGTTTTATGGTTTCAAATGATAGAGCACTGACTCCTGAAGACCGTTTACTGGTGCAATCTCGAAAATTGATGCATAGTTTGTCAGATAAGAAGAGTTTTGTGAGTTTAGTTATGGGTCCGAAAAACCAAAAAAATCGACCATGCCGGCATGGTCAAAATTTCAAGATTTTGGGTCAAAAATCTTTTGGCAGTTTTATGGTTTCAAATGATAGAGCACTGACTCCTGAAGACCGTTTACTGGTGCAATCTCGAAAATTGATGCATAGTTTGTCAGATAAGAAGAATTTTGTGAGTTTAGTTATGGGTCCGAAAAACCAAAAAATCGACCATGCCGGCATGGTCAAATTTTCATAATTTGAGGTCAAAATTCTTTGCGAATTTTTTGGTTTCAAATGATAGAGCACGGACTCCAGAAGACAGTTTACTAGTGCAGACTATAAAAATGATGCATAGTTTGTCAGATATTGAGCATTTTGTGAGTTTAGTTATGGGTCCGAAAAACCCAAAAACCGACCATGCCGGCATGGTCAAAATTTCAAGATTTGGGTTGACAATTTTTTGGCAATTTTATTGTTTCAAATGATTGATCACGGACTCCTGAAGACAGTTTACTGGTGTAGACTGGAAAAATAACTCAAAGTATGAGATGTATCAGGAATTTTGTGAGTTTAGTTATGGGTCCGAAAAACCAAAAAATGGACCATGCCGGCATGGTCACAATTTCAAGATTTTGGGTCAAAAATCTTTTGGCAGTTTTATGGTTTCAAATGATAGAGCACTGACTCCTGAAGACCGTTTACTGGTGCAATCTGGAAAATTGATGCATAGTTTGTCAGATATTGAGAATTTTGTGAGTTTAGTTATGGGTCCGAAAAACCAAAAAATCGACCATGCCGGCATGGTCAAATTTCAAGATTTTGGGTCAAAAATCTTTTGGCAATTTTATGGTTTTAAATGATAGAGCACGGACTCCTGAAGACCCTTTACTGGTGCAATCTGGAAAAATGATGCATAGTTTGTCAGATAAGAAGAATTTTGTGAGTTTAGTTATGGGTCCGAAAAACCAAAAAATCGACCATGCCGGCATGGTCAAATTTTCATGATTTGAGATCAAAATTCTTTGCGAATTTGATGGTTTCAAATGATAGAGCACGGACTCCAGAAGACAGTTTACTGGTGCAATCTGGAAAAATTATGCATAGTTTGTCAGATAAGAAGAATTTTGTGAGTTTAGTTATGGGTCCGAAAAACCAAAAAATCGACCATGCCGGCATGGTCAAAATTTCAAGATTTTGGGTCAAAAATCATTTGGCAGTTTTATGGTTTCAAATGATAGAGCACTGACTCCTGAAGACCGTTTACTGGTGCAATCTGGAAAAATTATGCATAGTTTGTCAGATAAGAAGAATTTTGTGAGTTTAGTTATGGGTCCGAAAAACCAAAAAATCGACCATGCCGGCATGGTCAAAATTTCAAGATTTTGGGTCAAAAATCTTTTGGCAGTTTTATGGTTTCAAATGATAGAGCACTGACTCCTGAAAACCGTTTACTGGTGCAATCTCGAAAATTGATGCATAGTTTGTCAGATAAGAAGAATTTTGTGAGTTTAGTTATGTGTCCGAAAAACCAAAAAATCGACCATGCCGGCATGGTCAAATTTTCAAGATTTTGGGTCAAAAATCTTTTGGCAGTTTTAGGTTTCAAATGATAGAGCACTGACTCCTGAAGACCGTTTACTGGTGCAATCTCGAAAATTGATGCATAGTTTGTCAGATAAGAAGAATTTTGTGAGTTTAGTTATGGGTCCGAAAAACCAAAAAATCGACCATGCCGGCATGGTCAAATTTTCATGATTTGAGATCAAAATTCTTTGCGGATTTTATGGTTTCAAATGATAGAGCACGGACTCCAGAAGACAGTTTACTGGTGCAGACTATAAAAATGATGCATAGTTTGTCAGATATTGAGAATTTTGTGAGTTTAGTTATGGGTCCGAAAAACCCCAAAACCGACCATGCCGGCATGGTCACAATTTCAAGATTTGGGTTGACAATTTTTTGGCAATTTTATTGTTTCAAATGATTGATCACGGACTCCTGAAGACCGTTTACTGGTGCAATCTGGAAAAATGATGCATAGTTTGTCAGATAATGAGAATTTTATGAGTTTAGTTATGGGTCCGAAAAACCAAAAAATCGACCATGCCGGCATGGTCAAATTTTCATAATTTGAGATCAAAATTCTTTGCGAATTTTATGGTTTCAAATGATAGAGCACAGACTCCAGAAGACAGTTTACTAGTGCAGACTATAAAAATGATGCATAGTTTGTCAGATATTGAGAATTTTGTGAGTTTAGTTATGCGTCTGAAAAACCCAAAAACCGACCATGCCGGCATGGTCAAAATTTCAAGATTTGGGTTGACAATTTTTTGGCAATTTTATTGTTTCAAATGATTGATTACGGACTCCTGAAGACAGTTTACTGGTGCAGACTGGAAAAATAACTCAAAGTATGAGATGTATCAGGAATTTTGTGAGTTTAGTTATGGGTCCGAAAAACCAAAAAATCGACCATGCCGGCATGGTCACAATTTCAAGATTTTGGGTCAAAATTCTTTTGGCAATTTTATGGTTTCAAATGATAGAGCACGGACTCCTGAAGACCGTTTACTGGTGCAATCTGGAAAAATGATGCATAGTTTGTCAGATAATGAGAATTTTATGAGTTTAGTTATGGGTCCGAAAAACCAAAAAATCGACCATGCCGGCATGGTCAAAATTTCAAGATTTTGGGTCAAAAATCTTTTGGCAGTTTTATGGTTTCAAATGATAGAGCACTGACTCCTGAAGACCGTTTACTGGTGCAATCTGGAAAAATTATGCATAGTTTGTCAGATAAGAAGAATTTTGTGAGTTTAGTTATGGGTCCGAAAAACCAAAAAATCGACCATGCCGGCATGGTCAAAATTTCAAGATTTTGGGTCAAAAATCTTTTGGCAGTTTTATGGTTTCAAATGATAGAGCACTGACTCCTGAAAACCGTTTACTGGTGCAATCTCGAAAATTGATGCATAGTTTGTCAGATAAGAAGAATTTTGTGAGTTTAGTTATGGGTCCGAAAAACCAAAAAATCGACCATGCCGGCATGGTCAAATTTTCATGATTTGAGATCAAAATTCTTTGCGAATTTTATGGTTTAAAATGATAGAGCACGGACTCCAGAAGACAGTTTACTAGTGCAGACTATAAAAATGATGCATAGTTTGTCAGATATTGAGAATTTTGTGAGTTTAGTTATGGGTCCGAAAAACCCAAAAACCGACCATGCCGGTATGGTCAAAATTTCAAGATTTGGGTTGACAATTTTTTGGCAATTTTATTGTTTCAAATGATTGATCACGGACTCCTGAAGACAGTTTACTGGTGCAGACTGGAAAAATAACTCAAAGTATGAGATGTATCAGGAATTTTGTGAGTTTACTTATGGGTCCGAAAAACCAAAAAATCTACCATGCCGGCATGGTCACAATTTCAAGATTTTGGGTCAAAATTCTTTTGGCAATTTTTTGGTTTCAAATGATAGAGCACGGACTCCTGAAGACCGTTTACTGGTGCAATCTGGAAAAATGATGCATAGTTTGTCAGATAATGAGAATTTTATGAGTTTAGTTATGGGTCCGAAAAACCAAAAAATCGACCATGCCGGCATGGTAAAAATTTCAAGATTTTGGGTCAAAAATCTTTTGGCAGTTTTATGGTTTCAAATGATAGAGCACTGACTCCTGAAGACCGTTTACTGGTGCAATCTGAAAAAATGATGCATAGTTTGTCATATAAGAAGAATTTTCTGAGTTTAGTTATGGGTCCGAAAAACCAAAAAATCGACCATGCCGGCATGGTCAAATTTTCAAGATTTTGGGTCAAAAATCTTTTGGCAGTTTTATGGTTTCAAATGATAGAGCACTGACTCCTGAAGACCGTTTACTGGTGCAATCTGGAAAAATTATGCATAGTTTGTCAGATAAGAAGAATTTTGTGAGTTTAGTTATGGGTCCGAAAAACCAAAAAAACGACCATGCCGGCATGGTCAAAATTTCAAGATTTTGGGTCAAAAATCTTTTGGCAGTTTTATGGTTTCAAATGATAGAGCACTGACTCCTGAAAACCGTTTACTGGTGCAATCTCGAAAATTGATGCATAGTTTGTCAGATAAGAAGAATTTTGTGAGTTTAGTTATGGGTCCGAAAAACCAAAAAATCGACCATGCCGGCATGGTCAAATTTTCATGATTTGAGATCAAAATTCTTTGCGAATTTTATGGTTTAAAATGATAGAGCACGGACTCCAGAAGACAGTTTACTAGTGCAGACTATAAAAATGATGCATAGTTTGTCAGATATTGAGAATTTTGTGAGTTTAGTTATGGGTCCGAAAAACCCAAAAACCGACCATGCCGGCATGGTCAAAATTTCAAGATTTGGGTTGACAATTTTTTGGCAATTTTATTGTTTCAAATGATTGATCACGGACTCCTGAAGACAGTTTACTGGTGCAGACTGGAAAAATAACTCAAAGTATGAGATGTATCAGGAATTTTGTGAGTTTAGTTATGGTCCGAAAAACCAAAAAATCGACCATGCCGGCATGGTCACAATTTCAAGATTTTGGGTCAAAATTCTTTTGGCAATTTTATGGTTTCAAATGATAGAGCACGAACTCCTGAAGACCGTTTACTGGTGCAATCTGGAAAAATGATGCATAGTTTGTCAGATAATGAGAATTTTATGAGTTTAGTTATGGGTCCGAAAAACCAAAAAATCGACCATGCCGGCATGGTCAAAATTTCAAGATTTTGGGTCAAAAATCTTTTGGCAGTTTTATGGTTTCAAATGATAGAGCACTGACTCCTGAAGACCGTTTACTGGTGCAATCTGGAAAAATGATGCATAGTTTGTCAGATAAGAAGAATTTTGTGAGTTTAGTTATGGGTCAGAAAAACCAAAAAATCGACCATGCCGGCATGGTCAAAATTTCAAGATTTTGGGTCAAAAATCTTTTGGCAGTTTTATGGTTTCAAATGATAGAGCACTGACTCCTGAAGACCGTTTACTGGTGCAATCTGGAAAAATGATGCATAGTTTGTCAGATAAGAAGAATTTTGTGAGTTTAGTTATGAGTCCGAAAAACCAAAAAATCGACCATGCCGGCATGGTCAAATTTTCAAGATTTTGGGTCAAAAATCTTTTGGCAGTTTTATGGTTTCAAATGATAGAGCAGTGACTCCTGAAGACCGTTTACTGGTGCAATCTGGAAAAATGATGCATAGTTTGTCATATAAGAAGAATTTTGTGAGTTTAGTTATGGGTCCGAAAAACCAAAAAATCGACCATGCCGGCATGGTCAAATTTTCATGATTTGAGATCAAAATTCTTTGCGAATTTTATGGTTTCAAATGATAGAGCACGGACTCCAGAAGACAGTTTACTGGTGCAGACTATAAAAATGATGCATAGTTTGTCAGATATTGAGAATTTTGTGAGTTTAGTTATGGGTCCGAAAAACCCCAAAACCGACCATGCCGGCATGGTCACAATTTCAAGATTTGGGTTGACAATTTTTTGGCAATTTTATTGTTTCAAATGATTGATCACGGACTCCTGAAGACCGTTTACTGGTGCAATCTGGAAAAATGATGCATAGTTTGTCAGATAATGAGAATTTTATGAGTTTAGTTATGGGTCCGAAAAACCAAAAAATCGACCATGCCGGCATGGTCAAAATTTCAAGATTTTGGGTCAAAAATCTTTTGGCAGTTTTATGGTTTCAAATGATAGAGCACTGACTCCTGAAGACCGTTTACTGGTGCAATCTGGAAAAATGATGCATAGTTTGTCAGAAAAGAAGAATTTTGTGAGTTTAGTTATGGGTCCGAAAAACCAAAAATCGACCATGCAGGCATGGTAAAATTTCAAGATTTTGGGTCAAAAATCTTTTGGCAGTTTTATGGTTTCAAATGATAGAGCAGTGACTCCTGAAGACCGTTTACTGGTGCAATCTGGAAAAATTATGCATAGTTTGTCATATAACAAGAATTTTGTTAGTTTAGTTATGGGTCCGAAAAACCAAAAATCGACCATGCCGGCATGGTCAAATTTTCAAGATTTTGGGTCAAAAATCTTTTGGCAGTTTTATGGTTTCAAATGATAGAGCACTGACTCCTGAAGACCGTTTACTGGTGCAATCTCGAAAATTGATGCATAGTTTGTCAGATAAGAAGAATTTTGTGAGTTTAGTTATAGGTCCGAAAAACCCCAAACCGACCATGCCGGCATGGTCACAATTTCAAGATTTGGGTTGACAATTTTTTGGCAATTTTATTGTTTCAAATGATTGATCACGGACTCCTGAAGACCGTTTACTGGTGCAATCTGGAAAAATGATGCATAGTTTGTCAGATAATGAGAATTTTATGAGTTTAGTTATGGGTCCGAAAAACCAAAAAATCGACCATGCCGGCATGGTAAAATTTTCAAGATTTTGGGTCAAAAATCTTTTGGCAGTTTTATGGTTTCAAATGATAGAGCAGTGACTCCTGAAGACCGTTTACTGGTGCAATCTGGAAGAATGATGCATAGTTTGTCATATAAGAAGAATATTGTGAGTTTAGTTATGGGTCCGAAAACCCAAAAATCGACCATGCCGGCATGGTCAAATTTTCAAGATTTTGGGTAAAAAATCTTTTGGCAGTTTTAGGTTTAAAATGATAGAGCACTGACTCCTGAAGACCGTTTACTGGTGCAATCTCGAAAATTGATGCATAGTTTGTCAGATAAGAAGAATTTTGTGAGTTTAGTTATGGGTCCGAAAAACCAAAAAATCGACCATGCCGGCATGGTCAAATTTATATGATTTGAGATCAAAATTCTTTGCGAATTTTATGGTTTCAAATGATAGAGCACGGACTCCAGAAGACAGTTTACTGGTGCAGACTATAAAAATGATGCATAGTTTGTCAGATATTGAGAATTTTGTGAGTTTAGTTATGGGTCCGAAAAACCCCAAAACCGACCATGCCGGCATGGTCACAATTTCAAGATTTGGGTTGACAATTTTTTGGCAATTTTATTGTTTCAAATGATTGATCACGGACTCCTGAAGACCGTTTACTGGTGCAATCTGGAAAAATGATGCATAGTTTGTCAGATAATGAGAATTTTATGAGTTTAGTTATGGGTCCGAAAAACCAAAAAATCGACCATGCCGGCATGGTCAAAATTTCAAGATTTTGGGTCAAAAATCTTTTGGCAGTTTTATGGTTTCAAATGATAGAGCACTGACTCCTGAAGACCGTTTACTGGTGCAATCTGGAAAAATGATGCATAGTTTGTCAGAAAAGAAGAATTTTGTGAGTTTAGTTATGGGTCCGAAAAACCGAAAAAAATCGACCATGCAGGCATGGTCAAATTTTCAAGATTTTGGGTCAAAAATCTTTTGCAGTTTTATGGTTTCAAATGATAGAGCAGTGACTCCTGAAGACCGTTTACTGGTGCAATCTGGAAAAATTATGCATAGTTTGTCATATAACAAGAATTTTGTTAGTTTAGTTATGGGTCCGAAAAACCAAAAATCGACCATGCCGGCATGGTCAAATTTTCAAGATTTTTGGTCAAAAATCTTTTGGCAGTTTTATGGTTTCAAATGATAGAGCACTGACTCCTGAAGACCGTTTACTGGTGCAATCTCGAAAATTGATGCATAGTTTGTCAGATAAGAAGAATTTTGTGAGTTTAGTTATAGGTCCGAAAAACCAAAAAATCGACCATGCCGGCATGGTCAAATTTTCAAGATTTTGGGTCAAAAATCTTTGGCAGTTTTAGGTTTCAAATGATAGAGCACTGACTCCTGAAGACCGTTTACTGGTGCAATCTCGAAAATTGATGCATAGTTTGTCAGATAAGAAGAATTTTGTGAGTTTAGTTATTGGTCCGAAAAACCAAAAAATCGACCATGCCGGCATGGTCAAATTTTCATGATTTGAGATCAAAATTCTTTGCGAATTTTATGGTTTCAAATGATAGAGCATGGACTCCAGAAGACAGTTTACTGGTGCAGACTATAAAAATGATGCATAGTTTGTCAGATATTGAGAATTTTGTGAGTTTAGTTATGGGTCCGAAAAACCCCAAAACCGACCATGCTGGCATGGTCAAAATTTCAAGATTTGGGTTGACAATTTTTTGGCAGTTTTATGGTTTCAAATGATAGAGCACTGACTCCTGAAGACCGTTTACTGGTGCAATCTGGAAAAATGATGCATAGTTTGTCAGATAAGAAGAATTTTGTGAGTTTAGTTATGGGTCAGAAAAACCCCAAAATCGACCATGCCGGCATGGTCAAAATTTCAAGATTTTGGGTCAAAAATCTTTTGGCAGTTTTATGGTTTCAAATGATAGAGCACTGACTCCTGAAGACCGTTTACTGGTGCAATCTGGAAAAATGATGCATAGTTTGTCAGATAAGAAGAATTTTGTGAGTTTAGTTATGGGTCCGAAAAACCAAAAAATCGACCATGCCGGCATGGTCAAATTTCAAGATTTTGGGTCAAAAATCTTTTGGCAGTTTTATGGTTTCAAATGATAGAGCAGTGACTCCTGAAGACCGTTTACTGGTGCAATCTGGAAAAATTATGCATAGTTTGTCATATAACAAGAATTTTCTGAGTTTAGTTATAGGTCCGAAAAACCAAAAAATCGACCATGCCGGCATGGTCAAATTTTCAAGATTTTGGGTCAAAAATCTTTTGGCAGTTTTATGGTTTCAAATGATAGAGCACTGACTCCTGAAGACCGTTTACTGGTGCAATCTGGAAAAATGATGCATAGTTTGTCAGATAAGAAGAATTTTGTGAGTTTAGTTATGGGTCAGAAAAACCCCAAAATCGACCATGCCGGCATGGTCAAAATTTCAAGATTTTGGGTCAAAAATCTTTTGGCAGTTTTATGGTTTCAATGATAGAGCACTGACTCCTGAAGACCGTTTACTGGTGCAATCTGGAAAAATGATGCATAGTTTGTCAGATAAGAAGAATTTTGTGAGTTTAGTTATGGGTCCGAAAAACCAAAAAATCGACCATGCCGGCATGGTCAAAATTTCAAGATTTTGGGTCAAAAATCTTTTGGCAGTTTTATGGTTTCAAATGATAGAGCACTGACTCCTGAAGACCGTTTACTGGTGCAATCTGGAAAAATGATGCATAGTTTGTCATATAAGAAGAATTTTGTGAGTTTAGTTATGGGTCCGAAAACCCAAAAATCGACCATGCCGGCATGGTCAAATTTTCAAGATTTTGGGTCAAAAATCTTTTGGCAGTTTTATGGTTTCAAATGATAGAGCACTGACTCCTGAAGACCGTTTACTGGTGCAATCTCGAAAATTGATGCATAGTTTGTCAGATAAGAAGAATTTTGTGAGTTTAGTTATGGGTCCGAAAAACCAAAAAATCGACCATGCCGGCATGGTCAAATTTTCATGATTTGAGATCAAATTCTTTGCGAATTTTATGGTTTCAAATGATAGAGCACGGACTCCAGAAGACAGTTTACTGGTGCAGACTATAAAAATGATGCATAGTTTGTCAGATATTGAGAATTTTGTGAGTTTAGTTATGGGTCCGAAAAACCCCAAAACCGACCATGCCGGCATGGTCACAATTTCAAGATTTGGGTTGACAATTTTTGGGCAATTTTATTTTTTCAAATGATTGATCACGGACTCCTGAAGACCGTTTACTGGTGCAATCTGGAAAAATGATGCATAGTTTGTCAGATAATGAGAATTTTATGAGTTTAGTTATGGGTCCGAAAAACCAAAAAATCGACCATGCCGGCATGGTCAAAATTTCAAGATTTTGGGTCAAAAATCTTTTGGCAGTTTTATGGTTTCAAATGATAGAGCACTGACTCCTGAAGACCGTTTACTGGTGCAATCTGGAAAAATAATGCATAGTTTGTCATATAAGAAGAATTTTGTGAGTTTAGTTATGGGTCCGAAAACCCAAAAATCGACCATGCCGGCATGGTCAAATTTTCAAGATTTTGGGTCAAAAATCTTTTGGCAGTTTTATGGTTTCAAATGATAGAGCAGTGACTCCTGAAGACCGTTTACTGGTGCAATCTGGAAAAATTATGCATAGTTTGTCATATAACAAGAATTTTGTTAGTTTAGTTATGGGTCCGAAAAACCAAAAATCTACCATGCCGGCATGGTCAAATTTTCAAGATTTTGGGTCAAAAATCTTTTGGCAGTTTTATGGTTTCAAATGATAGAGCACTGACTCCTGAAGACCGTTTACTGGTGCAATCTCGAAAATTGATGCATAGTTTGTCAGATAAGAAGAATTTTGTGAGTTTAGTTAGAGGTCCGAAAAACCAAAAAATCGACCATGCCGGCATGGTCAAATTTTCAAGATTTTGGGTCAAAAATCTTTTGGCAGTTTTATGGTTTCAAATGATAGAGCACTGACTCCTGAAGACCGTTTACTGGTGCAATCTGGAAAAATGATGCATAGTTTGTCAGATAAGAAGAATTTTGTGAGTTTAGTTATGGGTCAGAAAAACCCCAAAATCGACCATGCCGGCATGGTCAAAATTTCAAGATTTTGGGTCAAAAATCTTTTGGCAGTTTTATGGTTTCAATGATAGAGCACTGACTCCTGAAGACCGTTTACTGGTGCAATCTGGAAAAATGATGCATAGTTTGTCAGATAAGAAGAATTTTGTGAGTTTAGTTATGGGTCCGAAAAACCAAAAAATCGACCATGCCGGCATGGTCAAAATTTCAAGATTTTGGGTCAAAAATCTTTTGGCAGTTTTATGGTTTCAAATGATAGAGCACTGACTCCTGAAGACCGTTTACTGGTGCAATCTGGAAAAATGATGCATAGTTTGTCATATAAGAAGAATTTTGTGAGTTTAGTTATGGGTCCGAAAACCCAAAAATCGACCATGCCGGCATGGTCAAATTTTCAAGATTTTGGGTCAAAAATCTTTTGGCAGTTTTATGGTTTCAAATGATAGAGCACTGACTCCTGAAGACCGTTTACTGGTGCAATCTGAAAAATGATGCATAGTTTGTCAGATAAGAAGAATTTTGTGAGTTTAGTTATGGGTCCGAAAAACTAAAAAATCGACCATGCCGGCATGGTCAAATTTTCATGATTTGAGATCAAAATTCTTTGCGAATTTTATGGTTTCAAATGATAGAGCACGGACTCCAGAAGACAGTTTACTGGTGCAGACTATAAAAATGATGCATAGTTTGTCAGATATTGAGAATTTTGTGAGTTTAGTTATGGGTCCGAAAAACCCCAAAACCGACCATGCCGGCATGGTCACAATTTCAAGATTTGGGTTGACAATTTTTTGGCAATTTTATTTTTTCAAATGATTGATCACGGACTCCTGAAGACCGTTTACTGGTGCAATCTGGAAAAATGATGCATAGTTTGTCAGATAATGAGAATTTTATGAGTTTAGTTATGGGTCCGAAAAACCAAAAAATCGACCATGCCGGCATGGTCAAAATTTCAAGATTTTGGGTCAAAAATCTTTTGGCAGTTTTATGGTTTCAAATGATAGAGCACTGACTCCTGAGGACCGTTTACTGGTGCAATCTGGAAAAATGATGCATAGTTTGTCAGATAAGAAGAATTTTGTGAGTTTAGTTATGGGTCCGAAAAACCAAAAAATCGACCATGCCGGCATGGTCAAAATTTCAAGATTTTGGGTCAAAAATCTTTTGGCAGTTTTATGGTTTCAAATGATAGAGCACTGACTCCAGAAGACAGTTTACTGGTGCAGACTATAAAAATGATGCATAGTTTGTCAGATATTGAGAATTTTGTGAGTTTAGTTATGTGTCCGAAAAAACCAAAAAATTGACCATGCCGGAGTTTCAAGATTTTTTGTCAAATTTTGTTTGGCAATTTTATGGTTTCAAATGATAGAGCACAGAATCCAGAAGATAGTTTACTGGTGCAGACATAAAAATGATGCATTGTTTGTCAGATGATGAGAATTTTTTGAGTTTAGTTATGGGTCTGAAAAACCAAAAAAATAGACCATGCCGGCATGGTCAAAATTTCAAGATTTTGGGTCAAAAATCTTTTGGCAATTTTATGGTTTCAAATGATAGAGCACGGACTCCTGAAGACCGTTTACTGGTGCAATCTGGAAAAATGATGCATAGTTTGTCAGATAATGAGAATTTTATGAGTTTAGTTATGGGTCCGAAAAACCAAAAAATCGACCATGCCGGCATAGTCAAAATTTCAAGATTTGGGGTCAAAACTCTTTTGGCAGTTTTATGGTTTTAAATGATAGAGCACTGACTCCTGAAGACCGTTTACTGGTGCAATCCTGAAAAATGATGCATAGTTTGTCAGATAAGAAGAATTTTGTGAGTTTAGTTATTGGTCCGAAAAACCAAAAAATCGACCATGCCGGCATGGTCAAATTTTCATGATTTGAGATCAAAATTTTTTGCGAATTTTATGGTTTCAAATGATAGAGCACGGACTCCAGAAGACAGTTTACTGGTGCAGACTATAAAAATGATGCATAGTTTGTCAGATATTGAGAATTTTGTGAGTTTAGTTATGGGTCCGAAAAACCCAAAAACCGACCATGCCGGCATGGTCAAAATTTCAAGATTTGGGTTTACAATTTTTTGGCAATTTTATTGTTTCAAATGATTGATCACGGACTATTGAAGACAGTTTACTGGTGCAGACTGGAAAAATAACTCAAAGTATGAGATGTATCAGGAATTTTGTGAGTTTAGTTATGGGTCCGAAAAACCAAAAAATCGACCATGCCGGCATGGTCACAATTTCAAGATTTTGGGTCAAAATTCTTTTGGCAATTTTATGGTTTCAAATGATAGAGCACGGACTCCTGAAGACAGTTTACTGGTGATGACTGGAAAAAAGATGCATAGTTTGTCAGATATTGAGAATTTTGTGAGTTTAGTTATGTGTCCGAAAAACCAAAAAATTTACCATGCCGGCATGGTCAAAATTTGGGTTGACAATTTTTTGGCAATTTTGTGGTTTTAAATGATATAAAACGGACTCCTGAAGACAGTTTACCTGTGCAGACTGGAAAAATAACTCAAAGTATGAGATGTATCAGGAATTTTGTGAGTTTAGTTATGGGTCAGAAAAACCAAAAAATCGACCATGCCAGCATGGTCACAATTTCAAGATTTTGGGTCAAAAATCTTTTGGCAATTTTATGGTTTCAAATGATAGAGCACAGACTCCTGAAGACCGTTTACTGGTGCAGACTATAAAAATGATGCATAGTTTGTTAGATGATGAGAAATTTGTGAGTTTAGTTATGGGTCTGAAAAACCAAAAAATCGACCTTGCAGGCATGGTCAAAATTTCAAGATTTTGGGTCAAAAATCTTTTGGCAGTTTTATGGTTTCAAATGATAGAGCACTGACTCCTGAAGACCGTTTACTGGTGCAATCTCGAAAAATTATGCATAGTTTGTCAGATTAGAAGAATTTTGTGAGTTTAGTTATTGGTCCGAAAAACCCAAAAATCGACCATGCCTGCATGGTCAAAATTTCAAGATTTTGGGTCAAAATTCTTTTGGCAATTTTATGGTTTCAAATGATAGAGCACGGACTCCTCAACCATACGGCCAGGCCATGCCAATGCAGCAGGGTGAGCTCAAACCATTGAGTTGCTGAAGAATTCCAAACCTAGGCCTGTGATTTCTCAGGCTTTTTCCTGGTTTCAGGATTTTCCATTGACCTCCCTTGGGCTTCAGAGTTTCTTGAAAGAGGCAAACTTGCAAAAATTTTGTTTAATCACAGGATGTGGCAAATATTGTACACATGGTCATTTTATATGATGGCCACACACAGGCTCAAACCTTTGACCTCCATGAGTGTGTGCTCATCTTGTGTTGATGAACATGACCATATGTACACAGTGTAAGCTACATCCTGTGATTAGTGTCGCAGCAAAAAGTTACAAAGTCAAACCAGAACTGATAAGAATAAAGTCATTAGTGTAGTTAGCTCCGCCTTGAACAAAAGGATCAAGGCGCAATAACGAATAGTCATTCACATTGTACTGTATGTACAAGCTCATATACCCACAAACAGTTTATGTATACAGTACGTAAGCACATGTCTGTAACAGTGTATCCGAGCAGCAAGCATGGGGTGTGCTGTGTGCGGGGCAAAATGCGACTTTAATCATTCCATGCAGCTGACATGCCTTGATCAAGGCTACAGTTCATCAAGCCTTCCTTAAGCATTCCTGAAACCATCTCAACTCCTTAGGCATATTCAGCACTGGCAACCAAATTGGTGTTCAGCCTGCAAGTCAAGCAATAAACCACAAATGAAACTGACTGGTTAAGTTTTCAATAGTTTTTGGGTTGAACAAAGAAAACTTGACTAGAGCCGGACTTGAACCTTAGACCTCCGCATTAACAGTCTTGCACTAAAGAGCAAGAGGAATCCGCACCTCTATTGAATACTCAAATGACAGACAAGTCGTAACATCTTTTTCCCTCTTCAGCCTACATTCAGCAGCCTGGACATCCCCAACAGATGCAGGGCTATGCCATTTCACCGCCGCAGGCCTACCATGCTCCACCCTCCAACATGGCGCCCCAGCTTGCCTTATGTGGGAACCAATACCCCGCAGTTCCGCCTCCGTACTACCAGTTAGAGGAAAAGCCGGGAACCACCTTGCCTGAACCTCAGGCATAAAGATGGACTGTCAAGAGATAGCCATAGGGGGGGCAGCAGACTGACAACAGGTAGCACGAGTAACCTTGCAACTCAAAAATTCATATCAAGCAAAACGAGTGACGTATTCACAATTTTTTAACAACTAATTAACAAGATAATGCAGGGGTGTGGGGCAGACATGAAGAAAAAATGTTAAGAACATACCTCCCAAGAAGTAGTTCAGCTTAGAAGAAAAGGTTTCCAATGTAAATGGTATGGAATTTAAACCTGTTTGAGTACTCAGTATGAACAAGTATTAAATCTAGTGGCTTGTTATTTTGACCAAATCAGAATCCTTTCACCCAACACTTACAAAAGGTATACAGAAAAACACGTATGGTTTTTAATCGTTTTTTAAAAAGGTTTTAACGGACTTTAAATAGAGTAAGATATTGACTAATAGGGAGACCGCCAACATAGGGCTGGATAGCTCAGTTGGTAGAGCGCCGGTACGTTAATCCGGAGGTCGTTGGTTCAAGTCCCGCTCCAGTCAATTTTTCTTTGTTCAAACCCAAATTATTTAAATAGAGTAATGAGTGTAATTTTGTGTGTGGACTTTTCAAAACAGAGGATCGGGGTGGGGAAAATGTTTGTGTTTGGATTGTTTTTGACCTAAAATGTAAGTTAAACCACGTCACACCATAACAAATTAAAGTGTTGTTGCTGTCTTGTTGGACAGGTTGTTAAAAACTAACCTTGCCTAGGTCAGCTTGTGTAAACTAACTAGGGACGATCACACACACATGGTTTAACACCACTAAACCATGTAACGTTGGATGGTTTAGTTTACCATCGAGAGTAAACTAACTAGGGACGATCACACATGGTTTAACACCACTAAACCATGTCGAGTGGGCCGGTTTCAGTTTACCAACGAGAGTAAACTAACTAGGGATGATCACACATGGTTTAACACCACTAAACCATGTCGAGTGGGCCGGTTTCAGTTTACCAACGAGGTAAACTAACTAGGGACGACCACACATGGTTTAACACCACTAAACCATGTCGAGTGGGCCGGTTTCAGTTTACCAACGAGAGTAAACTAACTAGGGATGACCACACTTGGTTTAACACCACTAAACCAATTCACCTGATGTCATTATATTATCACAATCATCTTGGTTGCTCCATTCTGGGTGTCAATGTCCTTGTGTTCTACAGTGTATAGTGTAGTGCCAATTCCAGGGCCAAATTTAATAAAGCTGCTTGATTTTCTGCTAAGCAAAAAGAAGCAGGATACCAGTCATAAATGGTACATGTGGAATGCTCTTTTGGCTGGTCACCTTATTCTTGAAAGCATGATGTTATTGTTCTTAGCTACTTTTTGCACTTAAGCAGCTCTATGAAATTTGGCCCAGGCGACGGCGTTTACATGCTTACCTTAAATTTTTACTTCCATTTTGACTCCCAAAATGTGAGCATGGCCAACAGTAACCATGAGTGACATTGGTGTAAGGGGTCAATTCATGGGTTAATATGATTCGACCATTCCATTAACAACAGGACCCAATTTCGTAACTCTGCTTACCACAGAACTGTTTGCTTGTTAACAAATGGCCCATCTTTAAGCACTGTAAGCATGGATTTCTGTAGAAAGAGGCACCGTGAAATTGGGCACTTGGCAAGTGGTAAATGCCCAGTTATGAAAGAAGTATTCAGTTACAATTGAAGGGTGATTACCTCCATGCCCTGGTTTTTGCCTCGGTGGAACTTGAAATGTTCTTGAACAAATTGTTCATTTCTCTCATAGAGGTGCCCTTTTTGACAGAGGAAGAACTGTGTTGCCCTCAAGAACAAAGTAGCAGGCTTGTGTGTGTGTGTGGGTAGGTATTCACAATCAAACCAGGAACCAGGGCTTGAGTTTGAGAAGAAAATCCTAAACACTGCGGGGCTTGTACCTCAAAACTTTTACTGGACTAGAAATTTGTTTACAAGACCAGAACAAAAACGAGAAAAAAGTTATTTTCACAGTTTAAACTGTTTTATTTGTACAGACACTGAGAGAAAATTTATCTCATTTGTCTTTTTATCTAGGTAAGTAATTTTCAATACTCAACAGCAGTGAAACATATTTATCAGCCTCAAAGTCAACATTTGATCATTACTTTTAAAAAAAGAAGACAATCCACTGTGTAGTATCAATAATTATTCAATTGAAAAACACAAGTCTTTAATTTACTGTCCCACAAAGCTAAAATCACTGGCCTGGGGCCTGCGTTCTAGTGTTAATTTTGAGCCCTTGGGACCTATAACAAAAGAGGACAATTGGGTTCCTGCTTGGGTAAAGATCCCCAGTTGGAAAGTGTGTATAAAACTAAAGAGGGACAACAGGAGGTTGCCGGTTGCAGGTGTTTACACACTTGTGTGTCGGGGGGGGGGGTGGGGAGAGGGGGTGTCTACCCATCATTGGAACCGAAAACATTAACAACTATTGACTACTTTTTTTGCAGTATTCAGTGCTGTAGGCGAGTCCATGTTGCCCGAGTCCGAGGCACAGTGCCCCCCCCCCCCCGAGGGGGAGCCCTCCAGCACTAGTCATATTGATTGACACACACCTTTGTATACAACTTGTGTAATATATTCTTAAGAACTGTTTTGTGACTACAATTGTCCAAAAAGTATGAAGTTTAAACTTTACCGAGGAGTTTGAGCTCATATGTTCACCAGTACTTTTTCAGTTGCTTTTAGCAAGACACAATTTCTTTTGTAGCCATTTGACAACATTTTGACAAATTAACAGTGTAATTTTAATTGGTTATAATATGTCAGACTATATATAGACTATATATAAATATATTCAGTTGTTATAGCATATAAACTGTTAGGGTGACACATCAAGGCCTGGAGCAGGTTTCACAATAAGCTAAGATTGATCTTAACTGTGTATCAATCTCAGTTGCCAAGCAAAGTGTCGTAAAACAAATCACTTTACTGTAATTCTTGTCAAAACATCTTAAGATGAATCTAAGTACTTTGTGAAATCATAGAGAAAGGACCACGGAAGGACTTTCTCTATGGTGAAATCAAGCTCTGGAATTCTACCTTGAAATGAGCACGGCCATTTTCAGTTTGCAAAGGGCATTCCCAACAATATTAAAGTCTATTGGAAATTTTTAGGCATCAAGGCCAAGACCAGGGCAACACTGAAGGCCTCGCGCTTTGTGGCATCTATGAAAAACCCGGCTCATACTTTCTGTGAGTACGATTTCTCAAGAGTTGAGCTGTGCTCTTGCAAAACATTCGCAGCGAAAACAGAGTTGTGACGCAAAGATTTGGAAGTATGAACCAGGCTTAATTCCTGGCATGCACATCTTCTTCCTGTAGTTCAACAAGAGTTTAAAGGTTTATTAGTTTAAAGGTTGTAGTTTAAAGGTTTATTATCCCAATGTTTGACTATGATTCCATTTATACATGGTTTTGCTTTTTAGCTGTTGACACATTCCGACTTTATTCATTAAACACGGCACTGTAATAAAAGTTGTCCCGTTTCTTATGATATTTGATTAATTTATATTCGTACCAAAGAGGCGTGTTCGTATGGCTGAACCAATTGAGTGTGGGTTCGACCTTAACCCTATAACCCTTATGTATAAGAGGGGGGTTATCGCGGGAAGATTTTTTAATGACTACTTTTCAAGTGAAAATGGTGTATTTTTTATAGTAAAATTGCTTGCAGGTCTTTTTTATGCACTAGTTTAATTAGTTTGGCTGAGCTAATTAGTGAACCAATTTGACTGGGTGCCTACGGATGATGGTTTGGGATATAAGGAAGACAGTAATGAAAAGATTAAGGAATTCCGAATTCCGTTCTGTCTGTCAAAGCCGGTCGTTGACAAGGTTTTTAAAAATTTGGTGCTAGCACCAAATTTGTGCCAGCACCATTTGGTGCCGGCACTAAAGTTAGTGCTGACTTGAGTCTGGTCTTCTTCATCACAAAAAAGGAATCCGCAGAAAAAGCAAGTTTGTAAACTAAAGGTAGTAAGTTCTCATTCAAAATTTCGATATTATTGTAACTTATAAGCAATCGTTTTAAAGAATGCGATGAGATATATATTTAAATGTTAAACACTATTTTGCTGGGGGTTTCTCTGACCATAGGAACTAGGAACTCGTCGCTCTGAAGTATGACTCTGATGTCTTTTTGATGATGTCTCGGCTCTTTCGCTGGCTGGCTCTGCCCCATTGTTGTTGGCTCATTTAAATTCTATCTCTTCAAGGTTCTTGTTTTCCAAACAGCACACACAGTAAACAGTACAGAGTACATTTTTTTTTTCCCCTAGAGAAAGCCTGCATTTTGAAAAAATCCTTAACTTTGTATTTTTAAAACGGCGGACTGGAATAAACAAGTTAAATTTGTTTTTCTATGCCTAAACAAGGAAAGCCTGCGTTTCGAAAATACCCTACAGTGGGTATTTTCGAAACGGCGGATGAATTACCAGGTTTTTAGGTCTTTCAAAGCCTGAAGAGGAAAAGCTTGCGTTTCGAAAATGCCGGATTTGGGTATTTTCGAAACGGCGGATCAGAATGACCAGGCTCTGAGGTTTTTTACAAAGCCTGAAGAAGGAAAGCCTGCGTTTCGAAAATACCATCAGGGTTATTTCGAAACGGTGGACTGTAATTGCCAGGCTTTTAGGTTTTTCAAAGCCTGAAAAGGGTAAGCCTGCGTTTCGAACATACTCTAAAGTGGGTATTTTCCAAACGGTGGACTGGAATTTCCAGGCTTTAACAAAAAATTCAAATCCCAAACAACTACATGTATTTTGTGAAACAATTATTTCATCGGGACGCATTTGGATTAGGATTTAGGATGTACGAAAGACATGCAATTGCGAGTAGAAACAATTTCAGATTTGACGATTTTACAGCTTCAGGGTTACGTTCGCACTGTCAATGACGGTCGTTAACAAGGTTTTGGAAATTTTTCTGCTGGCACTAAATGTAGTGCCGACTTCAGTCTGGTCTGTGTGGGCCTTTGTAGACAGAATCGCAGACCGCAGATCCACTGAAAACCTGCCGTAGATTTTCAACTTTCAAAATTTTTAGTGATCCGTCTGGAATCCTTTATTGACATTAAATACACGTTAAGCATAAAGTATTGCTGTAAGTGTAAGTCATGGGCAAACACAATAAAGGCAGGCCTGCCAGGCGCTATGAAACCAATGGAAAGAAAGACGCCCACGTTAAACCAAAACAAATTGATGACAGTGGAATGGAATCAGGAATGGAGTCGGATATGGAGACGGACACGGTTGCTCCCACAGAGAGACAGGTAAAATCATATCACCAGCACTTGCTACTATTTATTACTTATTCCTACAATGACCAGTGCTCATATACATAACTAGTATTTAGGCAGTGTACATATGTGAAAGATTAAGAACAATCGTATTCAGCTAACCCGTTTTTAACCAGCTTTCACTTTTATTATAATTATATAAAAATTCTAAAATAGTAATTAGTATTTCAAAAAAGACCCCAGGCATACCGGGCCGGCTAACTGGGGCGCTGTACTCCTTTAAAAATGTTTTTAACAACTTCGCTAGTTCGATGGAAGATGTCAAAAATTTGTTGAAGAGATATACTTGCAAATAATGACTGAACAGTGGATGTCAAATGTTCATGACATTAGGTAGCTATGGCCTAAGTTGCCCCTAGCAAAGCCACCCCCTGACTACAGAGTCGCCCCCGACAAAGCTGCCCCGTGTTAAAGTTTGAGTGATAAAGTCATTTTACAAAGTGACTATGCAATTTTTTTTTTTTTGGCCTGACGTTTCAACTTTTGTTTCGAGTCTTTCATGAAGGCTTTTGCTTTAGCTTCCAAGAGAGGCTCCAAGTTTAATCTGCTAGAGTTGTTAACAAGTTGGTAAAAAACAATGGGGTGCCTACCCTTAATTAAAAGTAAATAATAAACAAGTTTAAAAAAAGGTACAAAATTTAATGAAAAATTAAACACAAACTATGTTCCATGAACGTACACCAAAACCAAGTAATACATTTTATTGCAACCTTTGTGGGAGGGGGTCTACCAGCGTTGGATGCTAAAATTTAAATGTTTCTTGTTTTTTATCACTTTAACAGCCCCGAAGGAGATCCTAAACAGGTCCATTCCACATATCTTAGATGGGGGGGGGGTTAGTTCCCAGAGTTGTGTAAAAAAAAAATGTTTTCCTTGCATACAAATGTACACAAAATCTGGTATACCAGTGCACATAAGCACAGAGCTACACAGATCTAACCCTCTGATAAGTGAAACAATCTGTTCAGCTGTCTCTTCTCTGTATGCTTGGCTTGTCAAGTCTTGTCAACTGGTTGTTGAAGGCCACCACTCAATCAGTGCAATGAATTGAGCAATTTTTAGCCAATAGGGCGAGGCGTTTCTTTCTGCCAATCACACAAAATTTGGGGATGCAAAAGCAAAGGCCCTTAGTTCTGGCAACAAGTACTTTCAGGACTCCTTGGAAAGATGACTGAAAACAACAAAAGAAGTAAATAAAGTAAATACACATTTCCTATCACCCCAAAACATTGTGGCTTATTACTTGATATTTATTATTAAAAAGTCGCATCCCCTTAAGGTGATCCCATCATGGGTGCCGCTTCCCAGGTTGTATCGTAAACTTGAGTGTGATCCCTGGCTGCACGGCAGCTAACAGTTGAATGGCTTCTGACTGGCACCCCCGAACAAAGATATTGACTTATAGGGAGACCGCCAACATATGACTGGATAGCTCAGTTGGTAGAGTGCCGGTAGTTAATCCGGAGGTCGTTGGTTCAAGTCCCGCTCCAGTAAATTTTTCTTTGTTCAAACCCAAATTACCCCAATAAAGTAGGGGGCGACTTTTTCGGTGGGCGACTCTATCATTTTACGACTTTGCTAGGGGGCGACTTTCTAGTGGCCGACTTTTCTGGGGGGCGAGATGACTGGTTTCCAAGAGTGTTATGGCTCTTTTTAACATAGGTCTTGTCATACTCATAGTCGTAATGGTGACTATGATAATACCAAAGTTAAAAGAGAGCCATAACAACAGTCCAACAAGTTTGGCTACAGTACATGTACATCATACATGTTCATGTCATACAAGTTGCTGCTGATACATACACAGTTTACCAAAGTTACAATAATTGAAAAACTGCCAATGGACAGCATGTTCTATGTACAAACTATTTAGTTTTTCAGTGAAATTCAAAATAACATAATTGTGTACAACACTTGTCAACAGTAGATAATTCAAATTCTTGTTCTTACCCCCCCCCCCCCAACCTGGAAGAGTGTCCATTGGTTTTCCCAAGCTAGACGGTTACACTTCAGATGCAGAGCCCGATACAAGAGAACTTGTTAAAAAGATGAACAGGAAGAAGAAGTCTGGAGGTTTCCAGTCGATGGGTGAGACATTTCTTTCTTTAAATGTAGGGTCGCTGATTGGTTTTTGTCATCGTAATGCTAATTTACAGGCAACATTTTAACAAAAGATACAATAAAAGTTACATGTGAAATTTTCAGCTGAACACAGTGTCTATTTGCTTAGAAATTTACAAAAAAAAACTGTCACTGTATTTGTACTGTGATGATGTTGAATCCTTAGCAACAGTCGCAGCCGTAGCTGTAGCAACCTATTCAGTTAGGGTCTTATCCACATTTTGTGATAAGAGGTCAAATATTAATTGTTTGAGCTGATCTGTGTCTTTGTAGGTTTAAGTAATCCAGTGTTTAACGGAATTATGAAGAAAGGTTACAAGATTCCAACACCAATCCAGAGAAAGGTTAGTCATCCCCTTAAGGTGATCCCTCTCCAGCTTCCAAGGTTGTATTGAAATTTGGGTGTGATCCCTGGCTTTACGGCTTTACGGTTGAATGGCCTCTGACTGGCACCCCTGAACAAAGATATTGTCAAAATAGGGAGACCACCAATATCAGGGCTACGTAGCTCAGTTGGTCGAGCGCCGACACATTAATTCAAAGGTCACAGGTGCAAGGCCTGAGCCCCTAGTCAATTTGTCTTTGTTCAGCCCCAAATTATTGTAAATGAGTTCATCACATGATATCATGCTGGAGGCTGGCATACATGTAGTGCATCTATCTTTCCAAACCGCAGTGGATGATATCAAAATGGTCAGACAGTAGGAGGGTTGACTGTGTACTGTGTACAACCATTCATTGCATGATATCATAATTCAGGCTGGTGTAGTTTATTTATCATTCCAAACCACAATGGATGACATTTTACCTTCAGTGTGTAGTAGGTTTTCATTATAAAGAAAATCAGCAAAAGTTTTGTTGAGTTTGCCAAGACTGGACTGAACGACCCAACCCTCATACGGCTTGACATGGAGACGAAGATATCAGATCAACTCAAGGTATGAAAATCATTTGTGTCTTGGGGCAAAAGTGCTCAGTGCAAAAATCGTTTTATCTTAGTGTGTACTTGTATTGTGTGTACATTTGGGTTACTTTAAGCAAGGTACAACGTTTTGACAATTCAAACTCACGTATAACGTAAATGCTCTTTTAGTTTTTGCACTAACACGACTGTTTGTTCTTCCTCTGTTGGTATCATTTTTAGCAAGCTTACTGACCATTTTACAACCATTCAACTGCTTGGGTTATGTAGTGTACGGTGGCACACCTCTGCACTGAACCAACTGTGTACATTTGTGTACCACATGATTTCATATTGCAGGCTGACATATCTATCATTCAAAACTACAGCGGATGGTATTAAATGGTCCAAGAGTAGAAGGGTTGACTGTGTTCTGTGTTCTGTGTTCTGTGTTCTGTGTTCTGTGTTTGCTTTCATCACATGATATCAGACATATTACAGGCAGGCTTGCTGCATCTATCATTCCAAACTATAGTGGATAAATGATGATAAATGGTCAAACAGTAAGAGGGTTGAATGTGTACTGAGTAGATGCATTCAACACAGGATGTCACATTGAAAAACCCAGTTGCAGTATTTTTAAAAGGTGTAGTCCTCGTTGTTTCTGGCATGGTTTCAAATAAATGAACCTCGAATCTTGAACTTCTTCATTAAAGACCTTGGCCCAATTTCATATAGCAACTTTCTATGCTTAGCAAAAAATGAGTGGGGCACCAGTCAAAACAATATAAACTTTATGGAATTTTTGTTTGTAACCAGTTTTTGCTAAGCATTATTTTTTTGTGCTTGGGAAGTTTTTACATTACAAGTTTTATGAAATTGGGCTCTTATGAATTGACGTCATCCAGCCGCCTTCTTAGCGGTAAGCCGATGATGAAACAATGGAAAATGTACAGATTTGTACGTGCGGCACACATGACTGGCCAATGAGCAACGTGCTTTTGACCTCTACATGTAGGTGAGGGGCCCCACTCAAATAGTCTTATGTATAAGGTCTATTACAACATGTTATACTAATTTGGGGGGCTAATCATCTTCACTCGCAGCTGATAAGCTGATTTGCGAAAGACGCGTCTACAACGTGTTCGAGCCCCAGGTACGCATATGCACCCTTTGGCAGCCTGCTACATGGACCTATAAAATGACCAGGAAGCACAGCCAGAGATTGAAAGTGTTAGAATTTTCTGGAAGGAAGAAAACTGGGCCCAGAGAAAAACCCTTGGTGTCATAGGAGAGAACCATCGCACAACTCCAGTCATATATGGCCTTAGCCTGTAATCAAACCAGGGCCACACTGGTGAGAGGCGAGCGCTCTCCGCACTAGCCACCCATGCCGCTCATTAACATGACCTCATTTGATCCTTTCAGAGCTCCTTCTTCTTCTGAGACAGTCTGATAAGATAGCCACCCTGCTGTACCTTCTACGGGAGGTGGTCAAACCAGACGATCTGACCGTCGTCTTCATGGCAACCAAACACCATGTGGAATATGTGAAAGAGGTGAGGAATCACTGTACACCGCAAACACTGAATGAAATATGAGCACTGCGAGGCCAAACTAGCCCTCCCTCTATCGGTAGTGGCTTGTCTTGACCGAGCGCTCTAGAGCAGTTCTGGGGTTGTCAGAGTGTGGGTTTGATTCCCAGTCATGGCACTTGTGTCCTTAAGCAAGGTACTTAACCATAGTTGCTTCTCTTAGCCCAGGCGTGTAAATGGGAACCTGAATAAAAATGGTGCAAAAAAGTTGAAAAACCACAGTGTGTAGAGACAGTTGTTTGCCTTTTTTGTTTTTCAGAGAACTTCTAGAAAATTAGGCAAATTTATTAATAATAGTAGTGGCTTCTTACATCAGTCACTCAGTGACGCTTAAGGCACTTCAACATTCCGTATTTTCCTGCAAGGTACGTGTAGCTACGTTTCTGAAGTTTGAGACCTACTCTTTTACATAGCACCGTGTAATGGTTTACAAGGTGCTGTGGCGCAATATGTAGCCAATCAAACCAGGAACACCGGGGCGAACCCCTTCTCTTTTCGAGAAGTGCACTGTGTTCTTTTACTTGCATTACACAACACACGGGACCAACGGCTTTACGTCCCATCCTAAAGGACGCCGCAACAGTGGTCAAGTGTTAGGACCAGGACTCGAACCCATCCACACTCTGCTGATCAGAAACACCACGGTTAGCGCCTCCTTCTCCTGTCCCCCTTCCTCCTCTTAAACAATCGGCCACTGATTATGTTCCTGAAGGTCTGAGCACAGGTGGGAAGCAGCATCCTGAAAAGTTTGTCCCCCACTATTTTTGTGTCATCCAACTGGTCTTAAACATTTCCTACTACAAATTCAATGGTGATTTAAGAGCGGTGAAACTAGCACGTGATCACATCTTTACCAATCGGAATGAATAAACTCTCCAAGGTATTTATGAATACTGATTCGCGCTGGTCGCTTTTTGGTCCAGTTCCAAACAAATTTTGCAGTTTTGCAAGTTTTCCATAAAAAAAAAAAAATTCCTGTCATTTTTCCCCTCAGATCCTTACAATGGCTGGTATTAACTGCACATACACCTACAGTGACCTGGATCATGCGGCAAGAACAATCAACGTGGCTTACTCGCAAGAAGACCAAAGTCATGCTGGTGACAGACGTGGCTGCCCGTGGTATAGACATTCCAATGCTGGACAATGTCATCAACTTCAATATCCCTGGCAAGCCCAAGCTTTATGTTCAACCAGTTGGTAAGTCAGGGTTTTGTTTTTTTTGGGGGGTGTACATCTTTGAAGGCCACTGTTTTCAGCGGGGGCAAAGTCATTGTATCACAGACTTGTAGAAAAAAAAATTAATCAATTTGTGGCCCACCGCACTCATACCCATCTTCCAGCATGTCCAGTGTGTTGTGTAATGCGTGTAAAAGAACCCAGTACACTTATCATTAAGAGAAAAGGTTTACCCTGGTGTTTTCGGGGGTATGTTTGGCTGCAGGTTGCGCCACCTTTTAAACCGTTACATGGTGCTATGTAAATAAGTGGGTTTTATGTTTGGAATATAGCTCCGCAAACCTTGTAGCAAAAAAAAGGACAAGCTTTGAAACACCCTCAGGTGTGGTAAAGCTTTATATAAGACCCGCATACAACCTCCTAACATTCAAAGCACTTCATGGTTCAGCCCCCTCCCTACCTTCAGAGCATGCTTCAGCACCAGCATGTCAGTGCCAGGTCTGAGGTCATCGGGCAGCATGCTGTTTGTTCCCCGGACTCCCCTTGCCACTTATGGTGAGAGGGTCTTTTCTAACATTGCCCCCCGCCCCCCGCCTCTGGAACTCTCTGCCTAAATATCTAAGAGACACACATGACATTTCCAACTTCCAACAATCTCTTAAAACACATCTTTTCAGATTGGCCTATGAGCACATCTGAGAATTCTTTGAATGTTTCACAGAGAAAGTGTGCCATACAAATGCTGTGTTATTATTATGACTAGTATTATTTCATTCTATTACAGCATGCAAAAGAAAGATCACATTTTCCTTTGTGCCGGTAACTCCTCGAGTCAGGCTACGTCCCGTAGCCTTAGATCTCAAGGGTCTTTCTTAGAATCCTCGCTGTTCCCAAAAGTGTCGCCTTCTGTAATAGATCTACCCTCACACTTGTCCCTATTTCCTCTAGATGTTTCCCAAGTGCTTTCGGAATGGTGCCAAGTGCTCCAACCACCACAGGGACTACTTTCACCTTCACCTGCCAAATCTTACTTAACTCCCTGGCCAGGTCTTTGTACTTTTGGATCTTTTGTGTCTCCTTCTTAGCGACCCCTATATCACCTGGCACAGCTATGTCAATAAGATGACACATCTTCTTCGTCTTATCTAAGACTTCAACATCCGGACGCCTATGTTCTATAACATGATCAGTCTGAATGTTAAAGTCCCAGAGGATCTTGACCTGGTCGGTCTCTACAACTTTATCCGGAACATGCTCGTGCCATTTTGCAGTCACTTGGACACCATTCTTTTTACACAGATCCCAGTGAATCAATTTGGCCAAATTGTCGTGTCTTCCTTTGTACTCCGTCTTGGCCATCATACTACATTCACTGACAATATGAAATACAGTCTCCTCTGCCTTATTACACATTCTGCACATAGGAGAGACG